>JANAVB010036505.1:2500-106340 GCA_029216955.1 Iris pallida | reverse complement strand
TGGGTTTGGTTCGGGTCAGTCCGGCCTAACTGGTACAACGGACCTCCCAAAAGTCACAATCTTGATAAATAACTAAATAAATTATTTGTAGGGCCAAGTTACACTTTGACCATTTTTCTAATTAGAATACACATATGGCTCGATCTTTCCTACCATGGCTAAAACATTAGTCAAAGCACATGTCTACACTCCGTACCAGAATTCATCATCGTCTTGCACTTCAAACTTAGACTAAGACTTTCTATAATAATAACTATTTAATTAAAAATGCTTGTAAATTCCAAAAATCCATATTTAAGTCAAATAATAATATAAAATATTTTAAATTTTGGGAAGAGGGGTTACAGAATATGATTAAAACTTTAGGAATCTCAATCCACAACTGCCTTAAAATTCGTTTAGAAATTGTTCTATCGTCCTTGAACTTCGTATTTGCTCTCGACTACTATTTCTTTGCTTTCTTGTACCATTGCTTCTCGTCCCTTCCTATTTGGAATGACGAATAATCATGCTATATTGAATTTATCAGAAATTTTAAGTTATAGTATAAGTTAGTTTGCTTATTGTATTTTGATTGCTTGATAGATAGGAGGGAACTAGAGATACCATATGCCATAGATATCTAGTGGTATAGATTTTTGCAACTAGTATACAAGGTTACAAAATTTTAGGGTATCATGTGTTTAATGAGCTAGTATGACCAAAGGTGGGTAGACGTCCTCAGTATAGAATAAATATATAATAATACTAGGTTACACTCTCATGTCACTTGATCAAGAATAGAGTGGTATTTTTAGAGTAAAGATTGACCCCTACAAGAAACCCAACCCCTTTTACCACTACAAAAAAAGTGGCCTTTTGGGACAACCAAAAACCGTTCTAAAAAGAGCTTTTACCGTCCTAAATATTATTTGGGACGACATTTGGGACGAATCAAACAGTGCTATTAGGGTGGCGTGGCAAAACTTAAGGGACGGATTTTGCCGTCCTAATTAATATTAAAGGACAGAAAATATAACTGTCTCAAAAGGTTGTGAAACTCTATTTTTGTGTGACGGTTGCTTTTATCGTCCCAAAAAATAGGTATTTGTAATGGATGTAGTCCGTCCTAATAGTTTAGGCAAATGTCCCAAAAGATATAGTTCACTTTTACTACAGTACAACATATTGGTCCCAAAAAAATAGACCAGTTGTTTCAGTTCTGTTGTTCCAGTTATGCATACAAAATATATATTCAAAAAATTAACAATTGATCCAGTTCTCATAAAGCTATTCCTGCTATACATACAAAACACACACTCAAAATAAAATGATAACAGTACCAGTTGTCATATATAAGGCCATAACATTGTCACACAAAGTGTCTTACAAAATGAGCAATATCTTACAGGCCATCACATTGTTTACAGGCCATCACATTGTTTACAGGGCATATCACACACAGTGTCTTACAAAATGATCATTGTCTACATGCCATATCTCAACTGTAATCTCCATCATTTACAAAATAGTCCAAAACTCTTCACATCAGTAAGAGTTATCTACCAAAATGAACCCAAAGCGATCCCAAAATGATTTTTCACCCAGTCAAACATATAATTCCATCCATTCATTTGAAGGACCTGTAAAACAAAGAGAAAAAGAAGAAAAAAATTAGCAGTAGGAGAAGAAACCAACAGAATAGAAGAAAAACCATATCAAGGAATAGAGAATGAAACAATAACAGAAGAAAACCATATCACAGAAAGTGAAACACTAACCATCACAGAAAGTAAAAAAACCAAGTAACAGAAGAAGAAACTTAGTAGCAGAAGGAAAAAACCCGTAACAGAAGAAAACCAATAGAAGAAATAACCAAGCCAAAAAAAGTAGAGTGATAAGTTAAAGAGTTGGAAATTACCTGAAAATATTTGAGGCTGATGTATCGGCTGTTCGAGGAAGGATTAAAGCATTCGTGAACATGGCTGCAATTTGCTCCTTCAGTGACCGCTAAGCTCATTCTTCATATTATCAAGCTCCTTCTTGTGTCGAGCCTCTTGCGCATCACGCTCAGTTTTAAGATTGTTCTTCACCATCTCAAGCTCTTGCCTATGTCGAGCCTCTTGTTCATCACGCTCAGTTTTTAGATCATTCTTCACTGTCTCAAGCTCTTGCTTATGTCGAGCTTCTTGCACATCTCGCTCTCTTCTTAATGCCTCAGTCTCTTCTCGTAATTTATCCGCATCTTTTCGAATTTGTTCAATTTCAGCATTCATTTTTTCAGATTCTGTCGATGTTGAAGATGTACATTTAATATGGGGCCTTATACCTACTCCCGGCCTAATACTCGACCGTGTCCATCCTGTCCAACCACTTCCTTGTACACCTTATTCAGTTGCTCTTCGTCATCTCTTTCTTCCATAGGTAGTTCTTCAATTCGTCTTTCTAACATTTTCTATAACATGTAATGAGACTTGTTTTAGTTTTCTCTAATTTATAATTGACATTTATTTAATACATGATAAAATATATTTATATACCTCAATACCGACCGCCCCGTCTTCTTCATTATAATTGCCACCTTTTCCTCGAGTGGCTCTCCACATGTTTACAAGGTCGACGGGCTTGTTTTCCAACCTCCTCTGATGTGTTTGTGCATGTTCCAAACATAACAATAAAAATTATACACTGTCGACTAGAAAGATGTGAGAATTATTTTATTATAAAATTATCATACAAACCTTTTGCTTTATCTCTGGAAATGATCTTCTTCCAGTTCTAGGGAGGGCACAAAGCTTTCCTCGATTAACTTGGTTTATCTCCGAAACTTTCTAAAAATTAGTTGAACATTATATACTAAATTGAAATCAATTGTTCACCACTAGTATAAATATGGATCAAATCATCCTTTATGTCACCAAATTCCAATACGCCACTAGCGTTGGCCATTGACTGGGCTCCACACGGGGTGGTACATTTGCTAGACGCTCCGCATCGGTCTCAAATTTTTTATAAAAGTCCTTCACACGGTGCTTGAAGGCCTTCCATGAAATTCCCATTTTTGTAAAACAGATAGCTTTAAAGCCATCAGGTGCATTTGTGTTTTCCTAAGAAAAAATATAGTGAAAGCATGGTATCAGCATCTGTAAAATAAAATAAAATGGGCTATTGCAACTATATGAAAACATGGTATCAATAATGCTTAAATTCGTCAATGATCCATCCAAAGAAGCATTATAAGCATGCATATACTTGTTCTATACACAACTTTCTTGATGATATATAGTTTGTGATAGAGAGACAAAGGGACAAAGAGTTACCTTCACAGAAGACCAGATCATTTCGAGAGTATCCTTATCTGCCTTGCGCCAAGATAGCATTGTTAATGGGAACAGTTCGCCATTTCGTGCAAGATTACCAAGATGGGACATCAAATGGTGTCCACATTCTCCAATCGGTTGACAGTCTTCATCCCATTCTATGATTTTTTTACTCCGTTATCCCAATCTTTCCATGGCTTGGCGGGCCCTCTACCATGCCTACTAGAAGAACCACTCTCCAAAGTACCTAATAAGAAACAAAAGGAAAATACTCATAATATAAAATAACAAGAGGGAACAATTAGTATGAGCACAAATAATGTATCTCAGAAACTGCTAATAACATAATCCTCACAGAAGACAACAATCAGTAAAAGAGGAGGTTATGTATCCACTACATACAGAATATATATAATTTGCAGCAATTCACCCAGGTATATCCAATGTCTACGTTCCTATACATATTAGTGCAGTATGGACCTTAAACTTGATTACACAATGCTGAAACTTACAAAAAAAGTAATGTCGAAGCAGCGATGTAGCAATCATAGACTTGAACATTAAAATATGTGGGCACCTTTAGAGAGATCAAGACGTGCCAAAATGAACTGAATAAGATGAAACAATAGTAATGCATCCAAAGTTACTCAACGATACAGCTTATATGTATTTTGTGAACTACAAAACTAATACTCAAAGATAGTTTCAAATACTTAGATGCCAAACTGAGCCGAGAGTTCCAAATACTCAAAGACAAGGCTGAACTACAAAAATAATACTCAAAGACATGTGCCAAACTGAACCGAGAGTTTCAAATACTTACCCTTTGTCTCATTATGTACCGGATCATCATCGCTATCCTCATAACACTGAGATGCTGTCCCAGGGCTGCGTAAAACATCTTCCATAAAACAAGGTTCCAATTGGGGATCCATTGTCCCCTTCCCCCTTGCTATTATATCCTCCATATTCTGGAGAATACGAGATGACTTACGCGTAGCACCGTATGCAACCTGAAAATGCATAATAAATATAGTAATAGCATTGATGTAACAAGTTGTTAAACAAAATACTTCATTCATGATCAAACTCTACCTTTTTATTTTAGGATCAGTAGACTCTTCATTCATATTGTTACCATCCCTCACATTGTTAGCATCCCTCGACTCCTGGGCAATACGAGATGATTTATGGGTAGGACTTTTGTGTGCAACCTGGAAGAAAATAAAAATTATAATATTTTACCAATGTTCCAACATGTTATTAAACAAAATATTTAATTCAAGATCAAGTTTATTACCCTTTTAATTCTAGGGCTAGAAGACTCGTTATTAATGTTGCTACCTTCCTCGCTAACCAAATCATCGCCTTCGGACACTCTATCACCATCTCTTTCACTTGTGCTTCTTTTCCTCATCTTACTTGAACTTGTACGGGTAATCTTCTTGAATTCATTGTAAGATTTAAAGCTTGTTGCAAGTTCAAAGCATCCATTTTCATTTTATTATTAGCAATATTTTCCAACCGTTGCTTCCATATTCTGATATCGACCCAGGCTTGATAAACAATTTCTTATATGGGGGCATTTTTCCCAACTATAAAACTAAAAATAAATAAGGTAATCTAAACAAAATAAGTAAAATTTATCTTATTTGCAAGCTAATATAGTCTGAATGCAAGGAAAGAACATAATTATGTTGGTAAAACAACCAGTAATATCACAACATGGTAAATATATTGAACCAAATTAAACAGACATCAAAATTCGATTAGAGTAGGTAAAACAACCATCAGTTTCAAAAGTTCAAAAAAAAAAGCTAAGACAAAGCCTGTAACTTGATATCCAAAAGAAAACTTGTTAGTTTAAAACAAGATGGCATGAATAAGATACAAAGTTGCTACTCATCATCACTCTCGTACTGGTTATCATCATCATCACAATTAGTTGTGTCAACAACTAATCCCTCTACTCCTTGCCTAACCCACGATCCATTATGAGTTTCATCTAAATATTGCATGCTATAAGGTTCCACTTATTAACTTCTAAGTCTTTTAATGTAGTTGAGTACTTGTCAAATGTGTCTCGTGGTGACATTTGAACAACAACTTGCCAATCTGGGTCTAAAGGGTCTTGCACGTACCAAACTTGTTCTGCTTGTGATGCTAAGATATAGGGTTCATCAACAACTCTGTTCTCTTTGTATAGCAAATGATTGAAGTTTACTAGAGTAAAGTTAAACTCATCCACTTTTAGGCCCACTCGTGGATTAACCCAATTGTACTTAAATAACACAAACTTCATGCCATTCAAATAGTTAATTTCAATGATGTCTGTCAGCTGTCCGTAGAATGTAACATCTCCTGGAAGTGGATTTCTATCTTTTCGACTAGAAAAACTCATTTGTTCTGCTTTTAGGAGGACTCCGTTGTTTTGAGTTTTTCTACGAACATCAACTTTCTTTGTTCGAAATCTAAAACCATTCACAATATAAGAATTGTATCTCAATGCATCCTTAAGAGGACCTGAAGCTAAGTTTTATCTCGTCTGATATGTGTACATCTTCTCGTAAACCCTTCACCTACGTTTCAAAACCATGAAATCAAAAGTTTAACAATGATACTAAAATGACCATCTGTATAATAATTTTATTCTGAGCGCTAAAAATGGATGTATCTACTTACATGTTCCTTAAACCAAGTGCCAAATTGTTCATTGTGCAGGCGACTAACAAGGTGTCACTGTGAAGCTTGTGGATATTTTACTGCAAGTTCAGCAAGATGTTTTCTGTAGAGAGATGTAGAAATGTATATAAATTTCATAAGCAAATGAGAGGATAAAATAAAGGTAATGGTCAAGATACACAAATCTTACACAATGAATGGTGCCACTGCCTCCGTGTTGGCTAGCACATATCGATGCGCCTGGATGTGCATAACTGGGTCAAGTCGAAACTGCACTTTTTTACCTACAGCACGACCAGATTTGTTCCCTCCATCATTATTTCTTCTTGGTCGTTTCATTTTGCTTTCCACATATTATCCATATACCTTGAACAAAAAGTCATGTATTCTTCTAAAAGTACTGATTTAGCAATAGAAGCCTCTGGATGAGCACGATTTCGCACATAGAGTTTTAAGGTGTGCAAATACCTTTCTATTGGATACATCCAACGGTACAATACTGCCCCAGCAATCTTTAATTCATCAACTAAATGGATAGGAAAATGTTCCATTATATCAAAAAATCCAGGCGGGAAAATCTTCTCAAGGCTACAAAGGGTAAGAGCCATACGATCTTCAAACTTTTCCAAGTCTGCCATATTATTTACACTTGAACACAACACCACAAAACAGTTGCTTAATTCAATTAAGGATTTAACAACATGCTTTGGTAAGACCCTTCGAATAGCTATAGGAAGTATTTGTTACATTAAAATGTGATTGTCGTGACTCTTAAGACCCCATATACTCCGGTCTTCTATATGCACGCACCGTGATATATTAGATGAATAACCGTTAGGGACTTTTACATCTCAACACTTTTAAGAAAATGTCTTTTTCTTTGTTGCTCATTGTGAACTCAGCTGGGGGCAAGTACTCCTGAGTTCTTCCTCGTGGTTGAGGATGTAGTTCTGATCGAATTTTCGTATCTCTGAGGTCTTTTCGAGCCTTTAAATTATCCTTTGTTTTTTCTTTAGTACCTAACAATGTAAAAAGAATATTATCGCACACATTTTTTTAATGTGCATAACATCTAGATTGTGGCGAATTAAATTATGTTCCCAATAAGGTAGTTCAAAAAAGATGCTCTTCTTCTTCCAACTTAATCTGGTTTTTAGCAAATTTTGTGTTTTTGCACTCAGTTTTTCTTGTTCTTTCCCTTTTCCTCTTTCTAAAGACATCCTCCTTCTTATATTCAGTTTCGATATTGAGATCAATCAACTGCTTCAACACCTGTGTTCCAGATAAAATCAAAGGTGGTGGCCTCATTTCTAGCTTGCTATTAAAAGTTACCTTCTCTCTTCGAAACTTATATCCCGATAAGAATCTACGATACCCCCAATAACAATACTTGCCACCATTTCTCAACCGGGTAGCTTGATGGTCCTTATTACAACAAGGGCAAGCAAATTCACCTTTTGTGCTCCATCCAGATAACATCGCATATGCGGGAAAGTCGTTGATTGTCCACAACAATGCTGCATGTAGCTGAAACAACTGCTTGGTTGATGCATCATAAGTAGAAATGCCAACTGTCCAAAGCTCTTTCAACTCCTCAACCAATGGTTGTAAATAAACATCAATCTTATCACCTGGACCTTTTGGTCCATCAATGAGAGTAGACAAAATTAAGTTAGGTTGCTTCATACACAACCATGGGGGTAAGTTGTAAGGGACGACTATAATTGGCCAAGTACTGTGAGCAACACTCATATTACCAAACGGATTAAATCCATCGGTAATTAATCCGAGTCTAACATTACGTCCATCTTCAGCAAAGGATGGATTTTTCTCACTAAATACTTTCCAAGCACAAGAATCTGCTGGATGCCTCATTACACCATCATCTATTCGTTTCTCAACATGCCATTTTATGAGTGAAGCTGTATGCGATGACCAAAACAGTCGTTGCAGTCTTGGTTTTAAAGAAAAATATCGTACCTTTTTTCAGAATTTTTTTAACGTTTTCAACTGGAGCACCCTCGTTGGCAGTGTCAGTTTTATATCTAGAAGCCCCACAAATCTCACATTTGTCGAGATTCTCAAATTCATTTCGAAACAACATACAACTATTAGGGCAGGCATCCCACGTTTCGTAAGTGAATCCCAAATCAGTAGTTAGCTTACTAGCTTGAAAGTATGATTTTGGAATCCTAGCACATGGAAACACCTTTTTTAAAAAGCCCAACAACATTGTGAATGAACAATTTGTCCATCCGTTAAGTTGATTCAAGTGTAAAAGTTCAACAACAAACGATAGTTTGGTGACACCCTTAGGACAATTCTCGTACAAATCACTTTCTGCATCTTTTAGAAGTTTAAAATATCTTGGCAATTCTTCATCATATCCCATGCTTCTTCCTGTCATGATCTCTTCCTCACAATCCATATTTTCTGCAATGCTTGAGAATCCCATTCCCTCTCGGACCATTGCTGCCATATTAGCACATTCATTTAATTAATCTTCACCCTCACCAACTGATATATCATCCCTCATATTATAACTACTATTATCCAAACCACCCAAAGACTCCCCATGATATATCCAATCCCTGTAACTCCTTTCAAATCCATACATCTCTATATGAATCTCCACAGTCTGTCGATTGTGATAAACCCGATTTACACGTCTACCACATGGACAATATATATGAGTCATCTCAACATTCTTATTTCTATATGCAAATTTAAGAAATGCTTCTACTCCATCCTTATATGCCTTTGCATTCCAATCACGTGATCCGATCCAACTCTTATCCATATCAACTATCTAATTTTTCTCACCTAGCACCAAATAAAAATATACACATTCAAAATAAGTTCTGGAAAGTTGAAATAAACAAGTTATGTGGACACAAAATTCATATATACATTTATTATGTCAACAAGGAAACCTAAAGAAAATTAAGTGTCTTTTTAGATGAACATTCCTAGCTTGATCTTTGCAAAGAATGACAATTCTTTATGTCTCATGAACTCTGGAGTAGTTCCCCATACTAATCTCTGTTTCATGAACTCACTGGAAGTACCCCCATTTGGATATAAAATGAAAATGAGCTAGTACAACATGATAAAGAACATGAGTTGAAATGAAAATGAGCTACTACACCATGATACAGAACTTTGGAAAAAAAATGTGTTAAGAGATCACTTGCAGTAGTCGGTGAATATGTATAATGAGTTTTAATAGCTAAAATTATAGTGGAAAGTATAAATAAATCAATAGTCTATAAGTATCGAATAAAATTTTCAATATTAACAATATGATCATATCTAATTAGCTTACTGCATGTGCAATTATTTCGGGTCAGAACAGTCTAAGACAGTTATAAGTCAATATTACCCAATTCGGTTAGACTATTTTCATAAAATGTTGTTAGACATGACAATGAATAAAATTATATTCCTGAAGAAAATGAGAACTCACAAATGTTATATTCCTGAAGACAAGGAGAACTATAACAGAAATACACAAGATGTATAATTGTTCTACAGCCAAAATAAAAAAAATGGGGGAAAAGGAAAATTTTGGAAGTTCATCAAAAAATGAAACAATTGCAAATCTTTGGAAGGTTTTCAAAAACATCAGTAGAACACAAAATGGTTGGGTATGCCTCTTGATTGTATATTTCAATAGCTATAAAATTATCAGCTGACACCATCACGTTTCAGATCGAAATTGGAGGGTCCAAAACTAACAAAGGCAACTGTTCCACAACCACCAAACACCCTGAAACTGCTGAAACCGGATAATAATAGGAAGGGTCCGAAATCGACACTGAAACCTACTTTTTGAACCATGGTTCGAAGTGCATATGTTGATACAAAACTAATTCCTGTAACCACAACCCTACTAGCATTTTGGCATGGAGCATTGGATAATATGACACTACTAGAAGGCTAGCAGCATAGTTTGCAGTATCGGCTGATACCGATACTGATATGGTTTGCAGTATCGGATTGTATATTTCAATAGCTATAAAATTATCAGAATAGTTTGCAGTATCGGCTGATACCCAAAAATCCGATACTCCGATCCGAAACAGCCGATACTATCGATCCCGCCGATCCCAACACTCATAGAAAAGTTCTGATACCAATTCCGATACTGCGAACCTTGGCTAGCAGTGTAGGTCTGGTAGTTTATTCTTTCTGATGACCTGAGTACATGTGCCTGACCAACCCCTCAACTTGAAACTAAATCCCGATTCAACCAAAACTTGATATGAATGTGATCATACTAAAATTCGATCCGCCTCAACTACACAGAAATTTCACACAGATCTGTCTAGACCCAACTCGATTAGACTATTTTAATAAAATTTTGCTAAACATGACAATGAATGAAATTATACTCACAAATGTTATATTCATGGAAAAAAGTACAGATAACAAGAAAAATATACAAGATTTGTAATTGTTCTACAAACAAAATAAGAAATTGGAGGAAAAAAGTAAAGTTTGGAAGTTTATCAAACAAAAATGGAAAATCTTTAAAGTTTTTCAAAAATATCAGTAGATCACGAAATCAGATTCAAATACCCTAAAAATTGAAGAAGAAAATAAATATTGGAAGTTTTTCAAAATAAAATCAGTAGAACACGAAATAGCTCATACAAAAAAAATCATTAGAACACACAACTTTGAAAGATCTTCAAATTATACCAGAACATTGAACAAGAAATCACTTGAGGAAGTGTCATGTCTGGGAAGACCTTGTCTGCATGTCGAGAAAGTGTCATGTTGGACATGCAGACATGGTCCTGTAGTGTTCTGTGGAGAATTATCTGTGCAGCCTAGGGATTCAATAATTGACAACTATAAGCTACATAGCCAAATCAATCGTTGAAGTAATACCACTTTGGGAAGAAAAAAGTTGGATTTCTAGGCGTTTGAATGTGAAGTTATCTGAACTAAGTATTAGTTCAAAGATCCAACTAACATCTCACTTGAATTCCTGACACTCCAGACATCTTATGACAAATACCTGGGTGAAATGTATTTGAACAAATGCTCAAAATGAGGGCTGACACCAAGTGGGATATGGACTGTGCAGTACTAAAAGGATTAAGTAGTATGAACCTAAGTCACAAAAACTGAATGAAACAACAGTAGCTAAACACATGCTATCTGGACATAACAGAAATGAATGAACCAAACCGAGATAATCCCCCAATTTATTATTGAAACATAGGAATATCAACATAATGATCAAACATCTAATCCTAACTATTACTCTAGTGTGCAGCAGTAGAATTAATGAATAAATAAATGTAGGACAATGCAATACAAATCTGATACTCAACTTATACATGATCTATATGCAAACATTACAATATATTTGATACTCCCCCCCAACTCGACTGAACCACCATCTGGCAATTTCAGAAATGTGTGGGAGAAAACACGCAAGATTATGTTTCTGTTTTCACATCCCTTAATCAACTGGACATATGTGCAGATGTATTGATCACAAAAATTTCCATACCAAACATTATCCATACCCCTATTCCTAGGGGTTTCATCAAGTTTAAATTATCCGACAACATTACCCTTAAATTTAGGTCAGAAGAGCAATATAACAGAATGACAGATTGTGAAAACAGAAACAATGAACCAAACAATGAACCAAACATTAATAATTATATAACTCCATTTCTACCTTAAAAATCATATTACAAAAACAATGAACCAAACATTAATAATTTTCAGGATCAGCACCCATAATCTCATAATAATAAAATAATTAAACATATATCACATAAATAAAAAAATGTAACAAAATAACTAATCCCTAATGTTTGGTCCTAAATAGAAGGAATAAGTTAAGAAAATACCTAATTTTCAGGATCAACACCCATAATTTTCAAAAAATGTAACAAAATAACTAATCCCTAACGTTTGGTTCTATATGTTTGGTTCTAAACATATATCACATAAATCAAAAAATATAACAAAATAACTAATTTTCAGGATCATCACCCATAATTTTCAGGATCCCTAATGTTTGGTTCTAAATAGAAGGAATAAGTTAAAAAAATACTGATCAAACCCTATCGAGAGAGAGCCGCCGAACAAACCCCCTTTGAGAGAGCCGCCGATCAAACCCTGTCGTGAGAGAGAGAGAGAGAGAGAGAGAGAGAAAGAAAGAGGGAGGGAGAATGAAAAGTTGCTAATGAAGAGAGAGATTGATTTAGTGTTTTACTTAAACCTAATAATTGAACGATTTAGATCAAATAAATGAAGGGTTCAGATTGTTTGATGAGCTATTACTAAAAAAATTAGTAAAAAATAATGGGACATCAGCTTTGCCCGCCAATATTTTTATTCCCGTCAATAGTTTTTGGGACAGAACAAAATTTTATTGAGACAGAACGTACTTTCGGTTTAAAATAAGTTATATTATTAGGTTCCATATACAAATCCGTCAATAATATTATTATCTTTTATTACCAAATACTAAAACGTCTCAAATATTAATCTTTTAGGACCCTTAAAATAATGTATCAAAAAGCTTCGTCCCAAACACTATCTTTTTTGTAGTGTACTATCATGTCCTGTCAGTTGTATAGTTAGGATTATACAGAATGGTGGGTATCACTTAGCTTGGTCATGTAAAAAGAAGACTTATATAATTATGATAAAAATATGGTTAGGACAAGCCTTCAACATGATGTTAAAAGACCGCCAGTACCATAAAGAGCGACTAGAGATAACCATCTATAGTTTTACGATAGAGATGTTGCAAAATCAAATTATTTAGGATTGATTATTACTTGAGCTATAAGGAGACACCGTAGTGACCTAGCGTATCCCTTGAACTATTCCTAGTTACACTAGCGCGGTTCTACGTTAGTGAGCCTTATTTTAATTTCGAGAATGAAATTCTTTTAAGGTGGAAAGATTGTAAAGACCTTGATTTTGGGATTTATTTTATTTTATATAATTTTATATTTATTAAATTATATTTATTCTTAATTATGACTATATATGTACTTTTCGTAGCTTCGATTTTTTGAGCACAAGAAGTGCTAATCTTTTGAAACATCCTTCATGAGCTTTGAAGTAGATAAGTCCACCTTCAATTTGATATATCTTGTTCAATCCAAACTTGTTCCCTAACATTCCTTTGACTTCGCACAACTTCAGTTAATTTAGGCCATTGGACCATTTATCGTAATTCTAGACCTAATTTCCAACTTGAGTTCGGGACTCGTCATCTCAAAGCCATTTGATCCAATATATAGTTTTGACCCATTTTGAGCCGACGACACAATGCCAACGGTGTGCCATTCAATCGAGTTATCATGTGCTATTTATTTTCGAATGGCACAAAGGACTTATTAGTAGACTTTCTGAGTTTGATTTGACTAGAAACTATATTTGGACCCTAACCGAGCCAACCCCACTTGGTAGAGCCAGGTTAGGTTGCAATGACTTAGTAGAATTATTTTGAATTTATTTCGGGATGTTACACAACCAAATATATTTAAATACAATTTTGTATATATAATTATATTTATAATAGCCTAATACTATATATGTATATGGCCTTAGTTAAGGTTACATTTTGAATATATATTGACTAGAAATATTGGCACGACTAGTGTAATTGTGTGCTTTGACTAGTAATTTAGCCATGGTCGGGCAGACCGAGCCATATGTGTGTTCTAACTAGGAAAATAAGTCAAAGTTGTGACTTAACCCTAAAAAGTGACTTAATTATTTATTATTAAGAATTTTGACTTTATAGGAAACCTGGTTGTACCAAACCTGACCCGATCCAAACCCAGGCCTATGTAGTCGGGTAGTGCGTCCAAAAAAGGTCAATGTAGATGTATATTGTATATATGTTTTGGTAATTTATTTTAAAGATCCATTATTTCATTTTCATAAATAAATGTTATGTTTTGTATAAAATGTTATCGATATTTAATAAATATTCCTTTTAAGGAAAAACCTTCCCTGAATTTATTAGGGCTATTTTCCAATTATATTTGCTATATAAATGGATATATTTTTGTTATTTTGGATTAATGAAATATTATTTATCTTTATAAACGCATATTATATATATTTATATATATAAACCATTATTTATTGTATATCTTAAAAGTACATTATTAGAATAGAGTATAGGAGTATCTGCATATACGCATAACTATTTGTACCTACACTAAATAAGGAAATAAATACATGTGTTACTATATATATATATATATATATATATATAATATATATATATATATATATATATATATAACACCCATCGCATTTATTCATATCAAAGGCGCAAAATGCCAAAGCCTTTACAAGAAAGAGCAAACAGAAAGGAAAAGAGGGACGAAAATAAAATGAGCAAAGAGGAACCCTATGCACTTCCAAAACAAAAGTCTGAAGGTGTCAGCAGATAAGGGAACTCTAGAAGCCCTCCCTAACGTACTTGCAATGTCTGCCAACTTTAAGAGCGTCGGATGGCCTCCCTGATGAGTTGATTTACGGAGTATTGACTGAAGAATAGATGGCAACTCTAGAGGGGGGTGAATAGAGTTTATAACGATAATAACCAATTAAAAATTAAACTCTTTCACAAGCTGAAGGTAATCAGAGTAAATGCGGAAATAAATAAGGAGCAAGAAAGCATACGCAAATACAGCCAATTTTTAACCCGGTTTCCCTCGTGGAGGACTAGTCCAGGCCTGAGAACTCTAGCTCAGGATTAAATCCACTATTTGTGAAATACTAGTTACACCCCGTGCCTTTTTTTCATAAGAGCACGTCAACTTCTTACAAAGATCGCAGTGACGATGCTTGTAATTTTCCAAGCGACTTCTTGAACTCTTGTACAAACTCTTGACTGAAAAGTATTGAGCACTTGAGGTTTAAAGAGCTTGTGGCTAGTAGATGAAGAAGGGTATGGCTTGTATTGAGCTATAGAGAGAAGAGAAGATTGGATGATTGAAAATGAGAGAATTCATAGCCTATTTATAGGATATCAAGTAAGCAGAATTCGGCCAGAATTCTGGTTGGAATTTTCAAAAATTTGGCCATTGGACAACTTGTAACCAGCCAACCCTAAAAATTAGGGTGCTGATTTTTAGGAGGCAGAGTTCGGCCCGAACTCTGTGTGGAGAGAACAGAATGGGTCATGGGTCCAATTGGCTTATTTTGGATATGTGTGGAGCTATTGGATTTGGGTATGGTTATAGGCTGAGTCTCAGATGCTCAGTACAGCTCAGTTTACATAGGTCTAGACTCAATAAAATTGTAAAAGTACAGACTCAAAAAAACTTGTATTGCAAATTCGAGCTGTCGTCTGACTTGAACTAGAAGTAGTCTTCATGTGTCGTATTGAATTATCACAAGTATAATGTAGTCAATTCTATCAATATTTGGTTGACTGTATTTTGTGTCAACAATCTTCCCCATATTGATAATTGACAAAATGATAGTTGTATATTCAATATTCATACCTGGACACATTATTTGGCATAGCTCCCCCGTAATCAGTACCGAGCTAGCAATAGCTCCCCCGTAAACATTGCTTGGAATCCCGTTGGCCTGATAAAAACATTCTCCCTAAAGCACAGATACAGATACAAAAAGATTCTATATACAAATTTTCTTCCCCTTTTGGCATTTAGCAATTAACCATAAACAAAGAGGAACTAGCAAGCACACCAAAAGGTAATAGATGAAACTGCATAGATACTGATAAAACTACTAAATGTCTCAAAAGTCACACATAACAATAAGTCTTAATACAACCAAAGTGCATAAAAACAACTAAACTCCAAAGTGCATAAAATATAAACTATGATCCTCAGTATAAGCAGTAAGTAGAAGTCCATATCCATCATCGAGCTCGTGAAGGCCCAGCGTCGTCGGATGGATCAGTGAAGGAACGACGAGGGTCCACGAAGGCCGCATCTGGATCCAAGTAGCGAATAACCCAAGGGTCATCGATACGGTACCCTTCACGACCAGGGTCCCGCTCTATAGGAATAGGCATGAAAAGATGGCGAGACATGGTGTGCCGAATATCGTACAGTGAGTTGCTGATGGCACTCATCTGCAGGGTTGTCCGGTAATCCAGCTGAGTCCAGCGATCATCCTCTAAGGTGAAACGATCGCGGAGCATAGTCTGGAGGGACTCGAGAGTGGCAGGAGGAGGAGGAGGATCCTGTCCCAGAGGAGGGGCATCTGGCTCATCGTCAGAATGCTCGGACACAACAGGTGAGCCAACTGCTGCCTAAAGTCTCCGTGCCTTAGAGAGGAAGGCAGGGGCAGGTAATAACTGACACTCATCAAGAGGTATACAAAAAGCACAAAATACCGTAGGAAGATACAAAGCATAAACCAAGGATCTTGGTTTCTTCCTAGAATTAATCATCCAGTCCATCATGGTACGTGGAAGATTAAATGGTACATGAAAGTGGATGTGATATAAGATCGAGATTTCAAAGTAGGTGACTTCATTGGTGGATCCCGCTTTGGGTAGAATAGTGTTAAAGATAATCCGATGAAGTTCATAAAAATAGGGATTGAGATACTTGGCCGAAAGCTTGCGAGGACGTGTGTTTGGAGTACTCAAGTCGTCCTTGAAGCTTTCAAGCGAAGACCCATCGGGAAATTGAAACGGTCAAGCTTCAACAAGCTTTTCCCATGAGTTTAGCTCTTGGAGTTCAAGGTGTTCGGCCAAATCGAAATCATCAAACGAGATGTCAATGCCCGCAACCCGTGAGTAAATATGTGTATCATCATGAGTTAGGTTGCAGTAGAACATTTGAATAGCATTACGATATATGACCGAGTTGGTTGTGACAAGTTCGTCAAGGCAAAGATCATGAAAAAGTGCATCATATTGAGAGAAAATAGTAAAATTGATAGGATGACCCGCAAACACCAGACGTGTCCGAAAGTCACTAAACCAGTCATTTGTCGCATCGAGTGATACAAATATTCGGTCGTCAAATGTGTTGGGGTCAAGTGGACGAGGCAGGTTGAACAACGGATGGATAGGTGGTTGTTGTTCAACGGTCGGTTCCCCACGAGGAGGAGCATTCGAAGAGGACGCTCCCTCGGTTTGAAGTCTCTTCCCGCGATTGAACAATCGTGGAGCCATGAAAAAATAATAAAGACAATAGAGAAATTTGAGATGGAGAGGAGTGTTGAGATATACCTCAATGTGATGAAAAACAATGAAGGAGAATGATGAGGGAAGCCTTCTCCTTGAGTTTGTAGAAGAGATAAGCTCTAGGGAGGAAGAACTAGGGTTAGGGTTTGAGAAAAATATGTTTAGAGAAGTGGAAAAGGTGGCAATGGAGGAGGAGAAAGAGGAGAGCCCGAATATAAGTAAAAGGGTTCCAATGGTCGGAACAAATATGGGCCATTGGATCAACTTATGATCAGCGGCTGAGACTGCTCCCGGTTCTGGAACAGTCAGGCCGAATTCAGCCCGAACTCTGTATATGGTAGAGTTCAGCCCGAATTCCGGATCCTGGAAACAGAACAGGAATCAGGCTGAAAAAATGATTAAGTTGAAAAAAGATTAAGTGAGAGAGACCAAAAGAAAAGTATGTATACAAGATTGAAAGAAAATCTAAGTAGAAAAATTACAGAAAGTTAATTTCGAAGCAAAGTGAAGTTGAAAATATGCATTTCAGTATGTGATAAATAAAATAAACCATGTAATAAACAGGAAATAATGCCATAATTCAATATTTTGAAGCTGCCATGGGTTAGCTGCAGGGGCCGGATCCCAGCTAGCGGTAGTCCTGAGGACTAGCGCACCGTGCCGCTTAGGCTTTTACGCCTTGTTGTCAGAAGGACCCTTTCGGCTTGTACCCATAGCAATTTCATCATAAAAGAATCAAGACATACTCGATATTTACGCAAGTTTATTTTAATTAATAACAGCTTCGTCCAAAATTCCAAGTTCACGACAGAGAAAATTGAAGCGCTCTTCGGATAATGGTTTTGTAAAGAAATCTGCTAGCTGATGATCAATGTCAATAAATTCTAAATTAATAGTGTCATTTTGCTGATGATCACGCAAAAAGTGGTGACGTATTTCTATGTATTTCGTGCGTGAGTGACATATGGGGTTCTTAGTGAGATTTATAGCACTAGTGTTGTCACAAAAGATTGGAATGTGCATAAAAGATAAGTTGTAGTCTTTAAGGGTTTGCTTCATCCACAGAATTTGTGCACAATAACGCCCAGCTGCTATGTATTCAGCTTCTATTGTGGACAGTGCGACAGAATTCAACTTCTTGCTAAACCAAGAGACTAAAGTCTTTTCGAATAAATGACACGTACCGCTCGTACTTTTACGGTCGACCTTGTATCCGGCAAAATCAGCATCAGAGTAACCGATGAGGTCAAATGATGTTGACTTGGGATACCATAGGCCCACTATAACCGTACCCTTAAGGTATCGAAAGGTACGCTTAACGACAGTCATGTGTGATTCCTTAGGATTTGCTTGATATCTAGCACACAGGCAAATGCTAAACATAATATCAGGGAGACTAGCAGTTAAATAGAGTAGACTGCCTATCATAACTCGATACTTACGTTGATCCACAAGTTTGCCGCTTTCATCTGGTTCTAGCTTAGTTGTAGTAGCCATTGGAGTGCTGATTGGTTTGACGTTGTCAAGGCCGAATTTCTTCAGCATGTCCTTTGTATACTTTGACTAACAGATGAAAGTTCCATTTGATATTTGTTTGACTTGTAGTCCAAGAAAGTAGTTGAGCTCCCCCATCTTGCTCATCTCAAACTCGGTCTGTATATACTTGGCAAAATCTTGACAGAGGGTTTCATCAGTAGAACCAAATATAATATCATCTACGTATATTTGCACTAAGAGAATAGTGTCTTTGAAAGATTTTATGAAAAGTGTGGTATCAATTTTCCCTTTTGAAAAACCTTTCTCAAGCAAGAAATTGCTTAGCCGTTCATACCAAGTTCTAGGGGCTTGTTTGAGGCCATATAGCACTTTCTTTAGCTTGAAAACATGGTCGGAAAATTTGTGATTTTCAAAATCAGGGGGTTATTTTACATAAACTTCCTCCTTAATAAATCCATTCAAGAAAGCACTTTTAACATCCATTTGAAATAATTTGAAATTTTGAAAATTTGCAAATGCACAAAGCATCCGAATGGATTCCAATCTCGCAACAGGAGCATATGTCTCATCGTAGTCGATACCTTCCTCTTGGTTGTATCCTTGGGCTACTATACGAGCTTTATTGCGTGTAACTGAACCATCTTCATTTACTTTGTTTCTAAAAACCTATTTAGTACCAATAATCAAGTGATTTGCCGGTCTAGGAACGAGTTCCCATACTTGGCTCCTCTTGAATTGGTTGAGTTCATCTTGCATAGCAGAAATCCAAAAATTCATCATTAAAAGCTTCTAAAATGTTTTTTGGTTGTGAAATGAAGGCAGTGCTAACAATAGAGTCTCTTAATGATGATCTAGTAGTTACTCCACGTGAAACCTCAGCTATTACCAAATTTTCTGGATGTGACGGCTTGAAAGAGAATTTCTTTGGCAAGCCCTCCAGAGAATTGGTTTTGGTGGTGGTATTTATTGGAGTAGAAGTTGATGGCTCAACATCATCATCAAGAGTAGCTGTTACACTGTTATCTTCATCAAAAATCACATTGGTAGACTCTTTTACAATTAATGAGCATTTGTTAAACACTCTATATCCTTTGCTCTTGGCAGCATAGCCAAGAAAAATACCCTCGTCAGCTTTGGCATCAAATTTGCCTAAGTTGTCTTTGGTGTTAAGGATAAAACATCTATAACCAAAAACTCTAAAATAAGAAACATTTGGGGTTCTTCCAAACCAAAGCTCATAGGGTGTTTTTTTCGTAATAGGACGAATAAGCACCCTATTTAGAATGTGGCATGCTGTACTGACAGCTTCAGCCCAAAAGTATTTCGGAAGTGAAAACTTATTCAACATGACTCTAGCCATATCGCTAAGAGTCCTATTCTTCCGCTCCACAACACCATTTTTATGAGGAGTTCTTGGACAAGAAAACTCATGATCAAAACCATTAGAATCATAAAACTTTTCAAAATCAGTATTTTCGAATTTGCCTCCATGATCACTTCGGATTCGAGTAATCATGTAGCATTTTTCGTTTTGAATTTTTTTAACAAAAATCTTGAAAACCGAAACAGCATCGCTTTTATTTGTAAGAAAGAAAACCCATGTAAATCTAGAAAAACCAT
Organism: Iris pallida; assembly: GCA_029216955.1. Lineage (NCBI taxonomy): Eukaryota > Viridiplantae > Streptophyta > Magnoliopsida > Asparagales > Iridaceae > Iris > Iris pallida. The sequence continues at coordinate 86,066 of JANAVB010036505.1, read as the reverse complement.
CAACTATAACAAATACGTAGAGTTTTCCACCAAGACTGGCTACTCTACTAGGGCCAAATAAATCCATATGGTCTAGTAGTACTTACAGAGTTTATGGAATGAAATGAGGACTTAGTTGCCTTATTCAATTCACATTCGGCACATACCGTGTTCTTTTTGAATGTGATATCGGGCAAGCCTCTAACTAGCTTCTTAGTCGATAGCATGGATATATTATGCATGTTGGCATGACCAAGACGCTGGTGCCACAGTAATCTTTTATCCTTATGAGCATATTGGCATCTACCTGCATTGTTAGTATCTCTAGACAGATAGAAAATATAAATATTATCCTCTCTTACCCCTTCAAAAGCAATATCTTCCGTTGACCTATCATAAATAAAGCATTTATTTTGTCCAAAGTTAATGTCATATCCATGGTCAGCAAGATGACTAATATTGAGCAGGTAATGCTTTAACTCGGTCACTAGGCAGACATCCTTTATTACGAGAGAGGGAGGATGACCAATAATACCATTACCTATAATATACCCTTTTAGGTTGTTACCGAAGGATACATATCCTTCTCTCTTCATCGATAGTGATGCGAAAAGATTTGCCTCTCCCGTCATATGCCGCGAGCATCCACTATCGAAAATTCACTTACTCTTAGTTGAGGAGGGAAGGTCCACCTACATCAAGAGTAGATGTGACCTTTGGTACCTAAGTTCTTGAGGGTCCTGAAAAGTTAGTTTTCGGAAACCATGCATATATCTTTCTATCTACTAATCTTCTAATTCTACATTGTGGTGAAATGTGTCCATGTAATCCACAATAAGTACATATAGCATTCTAATTTATGTTAGGAGCATGCATATGATGTCTATGAGTAGAGTGATATAGAGTAGCATGATGATATGTAGAGTTAGCATGGTGATGATGTCTATATGTAGAGTGATGTGGAGCAGTATAGTGATAATGCCTATATGGAATAGCATGGTGATGATGTCTATATGTAGAGTGATGGTGATTTTGTGCAACATAGTGATAATTGTATCTATGTGTAGCATGATGATTCTGTGACAAATGAGAATTATTTCTACGTGCATGTGGTTTGTGTGCTTTATGAAAGTGTGTGTATATGTAAGCATGATTATGAGCTGCAGGTGGATGACGTGGTTGACTAGTATGAGTAGTGTCATGCTTTGTGTGTGTCTCATGTGATTGGGTTTGAGGTTGAGCAACCTGTTTTCCAATTTAGTCTCTAATTTCTTAGAGACAGCCTGCAGTTCAGTAACCTTAGCATTCAAACCATATATCTTAGTAATAGAAATCTTGTGTCTACTCTTTTCTTCGGCAAGCTCCGTGTTGAGTGCTGTGATTTCTTGTGTTTGTTGTTCAATACGTGCTTCGGCATCATGTAGGCTTATTTTAAGCTTAGATACCTTATTTGTGACTTCCGTGGGTGAAGTGTCTCTAATGTTATCAAGCAGTAAAGAAAGTCTTTGAATTTCGACTTCATGACTTTTGATCTTTTCCTTGGCATATTTATATTTACCAATGACCTTTTTGTGATCATCAAGTAAATCGGTGAAAGCATCGCCAAGTTCATCAAAAGTGAAATTATCAAGAGTTTCGTTTGATACCTTATCGGACGTTGTCATTAGGCACATGTTTGCAGCGTCTTGAGGAGAGTCATTTTCTTCCTCGGAGTCACTAGCTTCGCTTTCATGCCAAATGCTTGTGTTGGCTTATTTCTTTGAGGAAGCCTTCATGTATGGTTCCTCATAGCGGTTGTTCATCTTTAAGAATGGACAGTCTTTTCGGACGTGTCATGTCTTCTCGCAACCGTAGCATGTTGGCTCTTCTTCGTCATCTTCTTGTGGTTCCTTCTTTCTTCGGTTGAAGCGAAAGAATTTCTTGAAGTTGCGGACAAGGAGAGCTTGATCATCACCTTCCGAGTTGTCGTCATCCGTCTCTTCGGAGTCAGTTCTTCGTCGGTGAGCTTTGATGGCGATCTCCTTAGCCTTAGGAGCAGGCTCTTCGAAGTCCTTGAGGTCAAGCTCATGAGTCATCAGCTTTTCCATCAAGGTCTCCATGGATATAGTTGTGAGATCATTTCCTTCTATGATGGCTGTCACCTTAGGGTTCCAAATCTTTGGTAGCCCCCTAAGTAGCTTGCGAATCTTCTCATAATTTGAATATTGTTTGTCGAGCGAAGATAGGGGATTGATGATGTCGAGGAATCTTGTGAACATTTGCGTGATCGTCTCATTTGGCTTCATCTTGAAAGCCTCATATTCTTGAGTGAGACAGCTTATCTTCGATTCCTTGACTTGGGTGGTTCCTTCATGCGTCACTTCTAGAAGTCTCTATACTTCATGAGAGGTGGTGCATGTTGAGACCCTATTGAACTCATTCATGTCTATAGTCCAGAATAAAGCATTAATAGCTCTCGCGTCAGACTTGCCTTTTTTTTCTCCTCGTCTGAATATTTGTCATGTGGTTTCTCAACGAGATTACCATTGACAACTATCCTGGCGGGCTTTTTGTAACCATCGGTGACGATGGTCCACAGGTCGAAGTCTAGCGACTTGAGATAAAAGCTCATCCTTGTTTTCCAATAGGTGTAGTTAGTTCCATCAAATAGGGGAGGCCTATGAGTGGACTGCCCTTCACCGTGATTGAAATCAAGGATTGTGTGGTTGCCATGGATCATCTCTAGGACGTTAGTCCTTGTTGAGAGAACAGAGCTCTGATACCAATTAAAGAATAGGTGGCAACTCTAGAAGGGGTGAATAGAGTTTATAACGATAATAACCAATTAAAAATTAAACTCTTTCACAAGCTGAAGGTAATCAGAGTAAATGCGAAAATAAATAAGGAGCAAGAAAGCATACGCAAATACAACCGATTTTTAACTTGGTTTCCCTCGTAAAGGACTAGTCCAGGCCTGAGAACTCTAGCTCAGGATTAAATCCACTATTTGTGAAATAGTAGTTACATCCCGTGCCTTTTCTTCAGAAGAGCACGTCAACTTCTTATATAGATCGCAGAGGCGATGCTTGGAATTTTCCAAGCGACTTCTTGAACTATTGCACAAACTCCTGACTGAAAAGTACAGAGCACTTGAGGTTTAGGGAGCTTGTGGCTAGTAGACGAAGAAGGGTATGGCTTGTATTGAGCTTTAGAGAGAAGAGAAGAGAAGATTGGATGATTGAAAATGAGAGAATTTATGGCCTATTTATAGGATATCAGGTGGGCAGAATTCGGCCAGAATTCTGGTTAGAATTTTCAAAAATTTGGCCGTTGGACAACTTGCAACCAGCCAACCCTAAAAATTAGGGTGCTGATTTTTAGGAGCCATAGTTCGGCCAGAACTCTGTGTGGAGACAGAGTTCGGCTCGAACTCTTGATGGAACTGGGGATTCCCAGGACCCTTCATTTGTTGTGCGTATTGATCGATAGAAAGTTAAACAGATCTAATACGTGTTCTAACCCTTCATAGGCGGAAACTATGGTTCACGAATAACACCTGCGGCGAAAAGGAGACAAGTAATTCCTGGCAATCTCGAACGGACGACCCCAAGATCTTCTGCACGTATTCCTTCCTCGAGTTGGACATCGTATGGGCGACGATCTCCTAACCTTTTCTTCTCCTTGGCAGCCCTTTCTTTCTCTCCTTACGTGAATCACGAATTTAGAAAAAATTTCAGATTTCTGATCCGTAATCTGGCGGCCAGAGAATGGAGGATATATATAGGCTACGGCAGGGACCATGAGGAAAAATTAGGGTTAGGCCTCCTAACGGATCTGGATATCCCGTGTTCAGCCCGAACACACAATTCAGGCCCATTAACAATAGCTCGGTCCACTAATGAGCTATTGTTGCACTACCTCCCTAATCCAAAATTATGTTTGTGGGCTCCTTTTATTATATGCTCGTTTGGCTCCCCATGTTAAGATATCGTATGTTCGTCGATCAAATTAAGTTACGAACAACTATATTGATTCGACATCTTTTATCCTTAAGTAGTACCTCTCTACTTTATTTGTCATGTCGGATATAATCCACCTGCAGGGTTTACATGATAATCCTTATGAGCTCCTTAAGAGGACATCATCAACCCGATGTATCGGGACATGGATTCCATTTATAATCAACAGTCCATCATACATACAATGTTATTACCCAATTCATTGAGGTTGTTGATCCATAATGAATCTCATTCTTTTATGAGTCAAAGTAATGCACACTGCATATACATGTCCGTTATTATATCCGGATTAAGAGCACAAGCATCCATAATAACAGAGGTATTTGTTCTCTTTATGTAGTCAATACAAAGAGAACAACCTCAAGTGGTCCTGTTCAATACACACAAAGTGTACTAGTGTAAACCTATAGTCAAGATAGACTAATACCATATTACACTACAACCTTTCCAATAGATTGTCCAAGTCCATCTAGGTTGTGAACTATTTATATACTCCATAGGAAACTGATAATATGATCTTCTGTGTGACACCAGACACCGTATTATCTACAATATAGAATATCAGACATTTGCATTAACACTTGCAACAAATACAATATGCAAACATTTGCCCATATAATTCTCATTCAAAATTTAAGGAAATAAGGTTACTACAAAAGTGATGCTTTTAGTATATAACCCTAACAATCTCCCACTTATACTCAAAGTATTGCTTTTCAGTATACTGTTACAAATCTCCCACTTTTACTTAAAGCCATGCTGCTAGACATCTGACTCCCATTCCCTCAACATGACTGTCAAAAGCCTTAGCTGGTAAGCTCTTTGTAAAGGGATCAGCTAGGTTGTCGGCTGATGCTATCTTGATCACAGCAACTTTTTCTTTCTTTATAAAATCTTGTATCAGGTGGTACTTGCGCTCAATGTGTTTGCCTGTCTTATGGGCTCGTGGTTCCTTCGAGTTTGCAACTGTACCACTATTATCATAATAAAGTGTAATAGACTTAGGCAAACTAGGTACCACATCCAAGTCCAACAGAAAGTTTCTGAGCCACACCGCTTCTTTTGCTGCCTCAGAGGCTGCCACATACTCCCACATACTCGGCTTCCATGGTGGAATCAGCAATACATTTTTGCTTGATACTCCTCCACACAATGGCTCCACCTCCCAAAGTAAACACATAACCTGAGGTAGATTTCCTGGAATCCCTATCTGACTGAAAATCTGAGTCTGTATACCCCAAGGGAACTAAACTATCTGCCGGGTAAACTAGCATATACTCTTTAGTCCTTTTCAGGTACTTCAAAATATGCTTTACGGCAGTCCAGTGCTCTTGTCCTGGGTTAGACTGATATCTGCTGGCCATGTCTACGGCAAAGCAGATGTCTGGTCTCTTACATAGCATTGCATACATTAAGCTTCCTACTGCTGAAGCATAAGGAACTACCTTCATGTTCTCTATCTTTTTAGGTGTCCTCGGACACTGCTTCTTTGATAGAGCAATTCCATGTCTAAAAGGTAAGAAACCTATCCTAGAATTTTGCATACTAAAACGAGTTAGTATAGTATCGATATAGGAAGCTTGGGATAAGCCCAACATCCTTTTCTTGCGATCTCGTAGAACTTTGATCCCAAGGATATGACCTACTTCTTCCAAGTCCTTCATATCAAACTGTTTGGATAACCATACCCTTACATCAGATAATACCTTCACATTGTTTCCAATGAGCAAGATGTCATCCATATAAAGTACTAGGAACACCACCACGTTTCCGTCACACTTTCTGTATACACATGATTCATCCTGACATTGATCAAATCCATAGGATTTTATCACCTGATTAAAACATATGTTCCAAGATCTGGAAGCTTACTTAAGTCCATAAATGGACTTCTTGAGCTTACAAACAAGATGCTCCTGGCCCTTTTTAATGAACCCGTCTAGTTGTCTCATATAGATGTCCTTCTCAAGACTTCCATTAAAGAAAGCTGTCTTGACATCCATTTGCCAAATCTCATAATCGAGATGAGCTGTAACAGATAAAAGAATCCGAATAGACTTAAGCATGGCTACAGGAGAAAAGGTTTCCTCATAATCGATACCCTCTCTTTGAGTAAAACCTTTTGCTACAAGCTGAGCTTTAAAGGTTTCAACCTTACCGTCTGATCCTCTTTTTCTCTTATAGACCCACTTGCATCCAATGGCTTTTACACCAACGGGTGGTTCTACAAGCTTCCAGACCTGATTAGAATCCATATATTCTATTTCAGATATCATTGCTTGTTGCCAAGACTCTGCATCTTTATCTTGGAGTGCTTCATTATAGGTATAGGGATCATAATCTTGTTCCTCAGGGACGAAGTCTGACGACTCTTCCAAGAACATATATCTATCAGGTTGTATCATAACCCTCCCACTACGACGAGGCACTATCGGTTATGGTGTAACATTTGTGACACGTTGTGCAGTTATTTGTGGTTCATCCTCTTGTATTGTTGGTACTGAAGTACTTGGTGTCTCACGTCTCAGTTCTTCTAGAACAACTCTACTTGTGTGTTTATGGTTCATCACATAGTCTTCCTCTAAGAATCGGGCATTGGTGCTAACAATGACCTTCTGATCCTTAGGACTATAAAATAAATCTCCTTTTGTTCCTCTTGGATAGCCTACAAACAAGCCTGTACGAGATTCCAACTTATCTGCTTTTCCATTCAGCACATATGTTGGACTACCCCAAATGCGAACATGTTTCAGACTAGGCTTACGCCCAATCCACAGCTCTGTGGGAGTAAGAGGTACTGACTTAGAAGGAACCAAGTTCAAAATATAAGCTGCAGTCTCTAAGGCATATCCCCAAAATAAATCTGGTAAATCCGAATAACTCATCATTGATCTAACCATCTCCATAAGAGTTCTATTCCTTCTTTCGGCTACACCATTCTGTTGGAGCGTTCCAGGTGCAGTCAATTGGGATGCAATCCCAGACTCTGATAAATAATTCCTAAACTCTCTAAAGAGGTACTCGCTACCACGATCTGATCGTAATGACTTGATACATTTTCTATGACGTTTCTCCGTTTCAGCCTTGTACTCTTTGAATTTTTCAAAGCACTCAGACTTACGGCGCATCAAATAAATGTATCCATACCTTGAATAATCGTCAATAAATGTGACAAAATATTCAAAGCCACCTCTAGCTTGGATAGTCATGGATCCACACAAATCAGAATGAACCAATTACAACACATCTTTGGCCCTATACCCCTTTACCGTAAAAGGCCTTTTGGTCATTTTACCTTCCAAGCAGGATTCACAGACTGGTAGTGCCTCCACTTCCAATGAACTCAAAGGTCCATCTTCAACCAGTCTTTGAATCCTTCTTAGGTTAATATACCCCAATCGTAAGTGCCAAAGATATGTTTGGTTCATACAAGAAGGTTCTTTTTTCTTATTTAAGTTAGATGACATATTATTCATTTCCATAAGTTGCATTGTGGGCGAAATATGATTATTGACATACAAATTATCAACCAATGCACCAGAACAGATAAAATGTTTATTCTTTCTAATAACAATATTGTCATTAAAATAAACTGAATATCCATCCTTAACTAACATAGAAACATAAACTAAATTCCTTCTAAGTGAAGGTGCATAAAGACAATTTCTCAATGTCAAAGACTTATTTCTACCAAAAGATAAAGTAACATCTCCTAATGCAACGACCGATACTTTTGTAGCATCACCCATGAACAAGCATATCTCTCCATCACAAAGCCGTCTGGTTTCCTGGAACCCCTGCAATGTATTACAGACATGATTAGTGGCTCCTGTATCTACACACCTGGTGCCGGTAGATAACACCGCTAAACATGTTTCAACTACTAGTAAATGAGATATACCTTCTTTGTTCCCTTGTTTGAGAAGTGGACAATCAGTCTTCCAATGTCCTGACCCTTTGCACTTGAAATATTTTCCTTTCGGCTTTTTCACCGCGCCTTGAGGTCCCATGCCCTTCTTTGCTGAGTTTGCATGTTTCTGAATGTTATTCTTCTTCTTACCGCCTTTTAGCTTAGAAGTAGAAGCCTTTTTAGAAACAAAAACATGACCACTCTATCTAAAGAGAGATTCAGCATCCTGTAGCTCTTTTGCAAGTTCTGCCAAACTATACAACCTTTTGTTCATGTTGTAATTAAGGCAGAAATTGTCAAAACTTTTAGGCAGAGTCCCGAGAATGATATCGACCTGGGTTTTCCCATCGATTTCAGCTCCAAGGATCTCCATTTCATTCAGATGACCCATTATCTTGAGAAAATGATCCCTTACTGGTGTACCCTCAGCCATTTTTGTATTCATCAAACATTTCATAGCAAACTGCCTAGCTGCTCTACTCTGATGTCCGAAGAGTTCCTTGAGGTTATACATCATGTCATAAGCTGTGGCCATGGCCTGATGCTGATGTTGCAGTACATTTGACATAGATGCCAGAATGTAATATCGTGCCATCTCATCTGCCTTTTTCTACTTCTTATAAGCCTCTTTGACCTCTTCATCAGAGTTAGCATCAGGCTTAGGTGGGCATTCCTCAATAAGTACATATTTGTACTCCTCAGTAGTCAGAACAATATCCAAATTACGTTTCCAGTCAATATAATTAGGTCCAGTAAGTTTGTTTTCTTTAAGAATCACCATAAGTGGACTGAAAGAACCCATTTTTGAAATTCTGGGAATTACATAAATAAAATTATGTAGGGCAAAAAAAACTTTTTGAATTAACTAAATATTGATTCCCTCAAAGCAATAATAAGAAATTCACCAACACCTTGAACACCATGAATTTAGCATGCCACGATAGTGTGGACGTATACAAATTCAACTTTGTTCAAGTAGATTTTTCTTATTAATTTTACTATCATGTCAATATAACTTTATGACAAATAAAATTAATATGCTGGTCTTGCTCTGGTCATACAAATAATAGCTGTGACTCCGATGGGGAGGATACCATTATTTGTATCTAAGTGTATACCATTACTTAATACTAAGTCCATTACCTATTAATGAGTTCCTTCAGATGGAGAAGTGAACACATACTAGGTAACTTTCTACAATTATCCCTAAAAAAGTTTGTACTGGTGATCCATAATTATACTCATCCGATATGGAGGAAAGCACTAAAGCCAACACGCAAGTATAATTACATCACCTACAAACCAGTAATAGAGACCATAGGATTTATACTAAATAAAAATCCTCTTCCACTTAGTAATTTAACAATGAGGGTTTTTCTACTAGTTGATATTATGTCCATGTTGTCCATTATTAATGTAGGCTTAGTTTTTCAAAAAAAATAACCACACAATAATAAACATGCATAATCAGAAAAAGCAAAATGATAAAAATAAGAGAAAATATCCAACTATTATGGTCATCTTTGCTGCTCCGTCCTCAACTATCCGAATCCAAAATCTGTCGCTGGCGCTTGGTTTTTTTAAGATTTTGGCTGTCGATTCCTTCATCGAAAATCATCTGTCTGCCTCTGGACTGCTTAAAACCAGCATCTCGTCCGGCATCAGAAACAGCCACCACCGCCATCACGATTGATCAAAAATAATTAAAATTACATCAATCCTATGCCTCCCGAAGGAGTTCACACATAATCTAGATTGAAAAATTAAAATAATAAGCATGATCAACCCTCGTGATTTTAATTACATCCACAGCAACAACAACATCCACGACATGTTCGTGATTTAAACAACACAATAAAAAAACATGCATTGGACCATAATAGTTGGATCTAAAATGCCTGCAAAATCGAGTTAGAACAGATCTACATCTACCGACTATTACACAGCACAGGTTTTATTGGACAACATGGACGTATCAATCAATAAGTGGATCCAAAGTGGCTCTGATACCAATTGATGGAACTGAGGATTTCCAGGACCCTTCCTTTGGTGTGCGTATTGATCGATAGAAAGTTAAACAGATCTAACACGTGTTCTAACCTTTCATAGGCGAAAACTAGGGTTCACGAATTATAACTGCGGTGGAAAGAAGACAAGTAATTCCTGGCAATCTCGGACGGACGACCCCAAGATCTTCTGCACGTATTCCTTCCTTGAGTTGGACGTCGTGTGGGCGACGATCTCTCAACCTTTTCTTCTCCTTGGCAGCCCTCTCTTTCTCTCCTTACGTGAATCACGAATTTAGAGAAAATTTCAGATTTCTGATCCGTAATCTGGCGGCCAGAAAATAGAGGATATATATAGGCTACGGCAGGGACCATGAGAAGAAATTAGGGTTAAGTCTCCTAACGGATCTGGATATTCCGTGTTCAGCTCGAACACACAATCCAGGCCCATTAACAATAGCTCGATCCACTAATGAGCTATTGTTGCACTACCTCCCTAATCCCAAATTATGTTTGTGGGCTCCTTTTATTATATGCTCGTTTGGCTTCCCATGTTAAGATATCGTATGTCCGTCGATCAAATTAAGTTACTGACAACTATATTGATTCGACATCTTTTATCCTTAAGTAGTACCGCTCAACTTTATTTGTCATGTCGGATATAATCCACCTGCAGGGTTTACATGACAATCCTTATGAGCTCCTTAAGAGGACATCATCAACCCGATGTATCGGGACATGGATTCCATTTATAATCAACAGCCCATCATACATACAATGTTATTACCCAATTCATAGAGGTTGTTGATCCATAATGAATCTCTCTCTTTTATGAGTCAAACTAATGCACACTGCATATACATGTCCGTTATTATATCCGGATTAAGAGCACAAGCATCCATAATAACAGAGGTGTTTGTTCTCTTTATGTAGTCAGTACAAAGAGAACAACCTCAAGTGGTCTTGTTCAATATACACAGTGTACTAGTATAAACCTATAGTCAAGATAGACTAATACCAGATTACACTACAACCTTCCCAATAGATTGTCCAAGTCCATCTAGGTTGTGAACTATTTATATACTCCATAGGAAACTGATAATATGATCCTCTGTGTGACACCAGACACCGTATTATCTACAATATAGAATATCAAACATTTGCATTAACACTTGCAACAAATACAATATGCAAACATTTGCCCATATGATTCTCATTTAAAATTTAAGGAAATAAGGTTACTACAAAAGTGATGCTTTTAGTATATAACCCCAACAACTCTGTCTCCAGAGCACAGAATGGATCATGGGTCCAATTGGCTTATTTTGGATATGTGTGGAGCTATTAGATTTGGGTATGGTTATAGGCTGAGTCTCAGATGCTCAGTACAGCTCAGTTTACATAGGTCTAGACTCAATAAAATTGTAAAAGTACAGACTCAAAATAACTTGCATTGCAAATCCGAGCTGTCGTCTGACTTGAACTGGAAGTAGTCTTCATGTGTCGTATTGAATTATCACAAGTATCATGTAGTCAATTCTATCAATATTTGGTTGACTGTGATTTTGTGTCAACATTGACGTCCCTCGTATCTGTGTTTGATGTAATTTTTTTCAGATGACCCACGTAATGGCGGCTACGACGATCTGGTGGCCGTATGAGGTGCTGCCCCAGATGACAAGAAGATCGTTGAAGCCCCCACCGGCCTGAACCTGGCCACAACTGAGGGAGAGAGCATTCCAAACCTGGGAAGCTAAGTCACCAGACAAGAAGATGTACTCAACAGATTCAGACTGACGCTCCTTGCAGCAATTACACGTCGAAGCTAAACTGTAGCCTATGGTAGTAAGGGTTTCATCAGTGAGAAGCTTGTTACGATAAGCTCTCCATAGCATAGTAACTATTTTTTAGGGATACAGGTTTGCCGAAAATGCCCGATGGTGGGAGATGGCTGACCAATGCCTTGAATCTCTCTTCTCGCGGAGGCAAGTGAGAAGGATCCGTTAATCGAAGGGGACCACCGCAAGAAGTCTGGTTCCAACTTAATCGTCAAACCAGAGGCGGCTAATGCAGCAGCGGCTTCCTCTCCGATCCATGCCCGAACCCTCTTCCAATTCTATGCCTCGATAGAGTCCTATAGATCTCGAATCTCGCTAAAAAGAGAAGCAGTCGGACAGTGGGGAAGAAGGGCATCCCCGACCCAGCGTTCGAAGAAAATAGACGAAGCTCCCGAACCTAGATTAAGATGGATCAACGGTTCGGCAAGGCGACGTCCGTTCAGGATACGACGCCAGGATGCCGAGGCTCTACAGTTCAGGAAAGCGACCGACGGATGAATGTGCTTGAAGTATCTAGCCTTCATGAACCTGGTCATGGAAGGACTGCCACGTAGCTTCCACCACAACTTTACGAACAGGCATCCACAACTTGAGACAACTTGTAAAAACCTAGTCCTCCCTCAGTCGTGGGTTTGGCCATAGTGTCCCAGCTAGCCAGTGGTGCTTGTCTGTACCGTCGTAGTGACCCCAAAAAATTGGCGAGAAGGCTTTCTATGGAGTTAAGCGCCTTCTTAGGAGGTTAGCAAGCAGCTAGGGTGTAGATGGGGATGGAAGATAGCATGTGCTGAATTAGAATCATCTTTCCACCAGAAAAAAGAATTGTGTTGTGCCATCCCTCAATTCTTTCTTGATTTTGCCTACGAAGTCATCAAAGATTCCCGCGTTGGATCTGTCATACACCAATGTCCACCCATGGTAGGAGAAAGGAGGGTACAAAACAGAGAAAGAAGGTGAGGGTAGCCAATTGATCTTTGTTGGCCGAGTGGTGACTATAAATAACGCTTTTGTTGGAGTTAACATGCTGCCCAGAATATCTGGTGTATCTCTCCAGCGTATTCATAACCATCTTCACAGACCCAGCATCGCCAGCTGAGAATATGAGGATGTCGTCAGCGTAGGCCAGATTGGTGATGATCGGGCAACCGCTAGATGTGTGATAATACTGGAAACAGGGGTTCCGACCATTTTGTTCAGATCTTTGTTCAAAGCTTCTGCAGCGATAATGAATATGGTGGTGGAAATAGGGTTATATTGTCTGACACCTCGACCAGCGTTGAAGATGACATTAGCTTGATCATTAATGACCGTGGAAAACCAAGAGTAGTAGATTAATCTTCACACAATGTCGATCCAAAGCTCCAAAAATCGGAAGGCTCTGAATAACCAGATCATGAATTTCCAGTCGAGCATGTAGTATGTTTTTTCCATGTCAAGTTTAATAGCAATATTACCACCCTGGACGGGAATTTCATGCAGGTGACCATCTCCTAGGCCAGAAGGATGTTGTCTAAAATGTTTCGACCGCGAACGAAGCTACTTTGTCCTTCAGAAATAATCTTGGGAAGGATCCCGCTCATACGATTGACGATGATCTTCGAGATGATTTTGTTGGGGAATGTGCAAAGACTAAAGGGAGAAAAATCCTTGAAGGTTTCTGGGTTGTCCTTCTTGGGGATAAGAATCAGGTTGGCGCTGGATATCGATCTAGGGTATCTGGCTCCTTGGAAGAAGGCAGTTACTGCCTGGTGGATGTTTGACTCGATAATGTCCCAGCAAGATCTGAAGAGGACAACCAAGAAATCGTCCGGTCCTGGGGTGCTGTGCTCTTCCAGAGCCCACAAGGCATCCTTGACTTCAATCTCGGAGGGCGGGAGTTGCATTTGAGTGTTATCTCTGTCTTCTATCAGGCGAGGGTTTGTCGCAAGAAATTCCTCATCCCTGAAAGTTGGGAATAGTGTCATGACTCGCACCCACTTTTCGGACGCGAGCTCGTGAGCAAGCCAGCTACGTATCGAGCGGACTCCAGCCCAACCCGAATATTTAAACGCTGTCTGGACTATGTAATGGTTCTAATCATGGCAATGCAATACTATATCTCAATCCACAATAAGAATATGAAACTTGAATGAACACTATAGGTCATGGTCTGCAGCCCACTAGCATACACGCCCGATAAGACTCCAAGAATTAACATGAGTCTATAAAGTAAGCTAACAAGCAGAGTATATCATGATAAGGAATGAAAGCACGAATGGATAATAAGCGCAATATCAATATACTTGGATCCTGCAAGTGTATCACAAACATTACAATCCTGCTCTGCTTACTAACTCCATGCAATTGCTAAACCTGAAGAGATCATCAGGTCCTCAGGGGACTTAACAAGATACATAAAAATATAGCTATCTAACAGTTCTATCATGCATAAGAATATAAACAAGCTATAAACAGGAAACTAGACGGAAACTGATAAGTGGCTACTAACAAGTAACTATGAAAACAGATTAGGGAAACAACTACGCATAAATGAACTGCTTGGAGAGAACTGGTGAATAAGAGATTCAAAGGATATCAAACCCTCGTCCCTAGTATGGACTCGATAGTTTGAACTAAATACTAACCTTTGCCCCGAATGTGGACTCGCAGGTTAGTTCACGACAAACACCCTCGCCCTGAATGTGGACTCGCAGGTACAAATTGATCAAGACAAACACCCTCGCCCCAAGTGTGGACTCGTAGGTGCAAACGGTCAACCCTCGCCCCGATTGTGGACTTGCAGGTTGAGAAAACGAAATAGGAATTAGCAGTTCAGTTACACGCACTCACTCCACGATACGATACGACTCAGTTAAGGTACATGTGACAACTCGGTACAACTTAGTCAAGATACATGTAAGGACAACTCTCGTATAGTCTATAATGTCAAACTCTGGACAACGAAGGTATATAGATGGGACAATAACTAATAAACATGATAAGAATAAAAGCATACCAATAAACAAATCCAACTAACTGATGACATATAACTACTAGATAAAGAAATAAGCATGCAATAAATTGTAGAGGGAGGCAAGGTATACTTTACCTGGTGGTAGCACGAAGAACCAACAATATACCATCAACTGGTAAGCCATAAAGTCCAAATCTCACAACTGTCTATGAAAGCTGAAACAGACATTCCCAACATTCTCAGAATAGTCAAATTAGCTAGAATTGCCTGTCTATAAGTCAAATTTTGGATACAAAGGCAAAACGGTCATTTCGGGCCAAAATGATATCCGTTATTGGACCCGCTTCGCATCGAAAAGCGTGCCAGAGTCAATGGTCTCTAAAGTCATCAAACTACATGTCTACAGATTTGTTTTCATGATACAAACCTAACGGTATGTCCAATTTTGGATTTCGGTGGGCCGTGCACGAAATCGCTCGTTGAGTCGGATCATAGGGCCCGCAAAATGGCGATCCGATCAAATATCTCAAAATCGAACCAAACTTGGCATACAGAACCAAAAAATGATACGGTCCTGTTGGTGCAAGTTTTGTCTCGATCTGACGAACGTGCACAAAGTAATTGAGAAATGTGCAAAGTGGTGCAACACAAGTTTCAATCTAAAGTAGTCAGAGTGGAAGCTACACGTGAACAGTGAACAAATTATTGACTTCTTCTTCTTCCTATGTTATTTCCTAACATTGCTAATTTGATACAGTACTAAACTTGGATGGCTTAATCATGTTGAAAAAGGACTTCTTTATTCAGGTTCCTACTATTATATAAGTTCCTTCCAAATAATGTTGTTGTTTGCAGGGATTTAATATCAACATACCTCTTTGTTGAACCAGTCACACAAAACAATGGTGGAGGTGTTCCCAAGTACAGCTTTATGAATTGGAAGGTGTTCGGTCCTTGGTTTAAAAGGTGGGTAACTACAGAAAAGGGTCGACCGTTGGAGAGTGAAGTATGCCAGAAGCTTGTTGGTCAAGGCTCGCAACCACGACTTTGTCGGCCTGGACTACAATAGAGAGGGGGCAAGGTTTCAGGGCGAGTTCGGTTCACAGTTGACGGTAGCAGAATTTGAAGCATTCATAGTCAGGCACACAGCGGCGATGAACTTGGCCTGTCCGACTTGGATGTGCTCGAGCGGTTGGTTCATCTTTGCACCGACCGAAGCTCGTACGGAAGCATCACAAGGTTTGGTAGGGAGGCTCAGTACGACGGGCTTTATTCCTGCAGTATGTCACCAATGTTGGTTGTGGCTCTGACGGTTGCAGTCGCTCGGAGTCTTCGGGACGGCGCACTTTCATCGCAGAGTTACGCGAGGGATGCGACTAAACGTCGACGCGGTACCGCCGACTGGGCGACTGGCTGCAGGAAAGGTATGGTATAATAGGCTAAGGTCCAGGTCGGTCTTGGCACTGAGTTTTAGAAGCAGAGACATGGAGTCCGGTTAAGCGAGGTTTGTTCGGGATTTAGCATGGCTTTGTGTCTGCGGAAGCTCGACACTTCATGGTGAGTTGGCTGATGACCGGCGCATGAGCGACTAGCTCGGATGATCGAATACTTCGCGTATGGGTTATCGACAAAACTCGATGTTGGTCGATTGTTGGGTGATGAAGGCGGAGTCCAAAAGAAATATGCGGAGGGTGCACGATCTCAGGTTATGGGAGAAATGAACTTGATAGTTGTTTATATATATATGAACAGAGGAAGCATGGTTATGATATAAACAGAGATGAGGGCATATGTGTTTGGTTGAGTTACATATACATTCATATAATATATAATGAGATAAAATGAAATAAAATATTTATTTGATATGATGCTCATCCATGCATCCAAAGATGAGGGTGATGCTTATAGGCATAAGGATTCCTGCGCTACTCTCCATGTCGGCTAGGATAAGATGGGAAATAGGATTGATACGATATTATCAAATGCCATTGTGGAAGATCTAAAAGAAATATACATTTATCTCTATCAGAAATATGATCTATAATTAAAATATTGTATTTAGATATATCTATAGTCGTATATTTGATTAGTATTATGATTGGTAATAACATTGATTCCTACATATAGATAGTTGGATATTCTTAGTCGAGCAAAAATATTAAATAGTTAGATAACTCACTAGTTAACTTATAAAATTAAAGTTCCTAGAATATTTTCAAATAAAAAATCTAACTAGACTAATTAATAAATGCAAAATCAAAAATTCGGGGATAGGGACTTATAACCTACCCACCTTAAGAAATTTCTTCCTAGAAATTGTTCACTTAAAAAAATAACCCCTCAAATATATAATTCAAATCAATTTCCTAGTTTAAAAATGCCAATATTTCGCTTGATCAAGGCCTCAAAAATGTGATCTTTCTAACTCGATGTTGTTTCTTTAAATTTCTCAAATTTGAAACTAAATTTGATCTATCATAATATTATCAATTTTTTAAAAAAATTATTAAAAATATTAGTACTCTTTAAAATTTAGTTTCAATTCTCCAGACTCTTTTCCTTCAAGGTCAAATTCATGTCCTCAAGTCATTTTTTTCCAGACATAACGTCTCTCTTCAATTTAGACAATGCCTAATGTTTAGACTCAAGAATGATATCCCTCTAGTTACAGATACAAAAAAATTCCTCATACAATATTACTATTTATTTTCCAATTATTATCTCCTTGATTGTTGAATAACACATTCATCTTCCTTAATCCTCAATCTTAGCCAATTCTTCTATCACCGAATCCCATAAATTTTCATTGCCACTTACAAATACCATAAGATCATAAAACTTTAAATTTATAGTCTTATTTCACCAAAGGGTTCAATAACTATTGTCTACTAATTCAGCCCTATTAATATTGTTGTCATCATAATTCAAGTTTGCTAACTTCCAATAATTTATCTACCACCAAAAATCAAATTGTCTATTGAGGACATTTACCCACCTTCGATCACAGTACTCCATCAAATACCGAATTACCTTAAGATTTTATACCTCCAAAGGGGGAAAATTTTATAATTTCATATAGTAGTTCTTGTCCTTCATAAAATTACAATACCCTATATGTCCATGGCCTATAGGATCCATTATATCCCCTTAACTACCAGGGCATTAAAAAACCATGACACCCAAATAATGTATGCAATGTTCCTAAGAGATAATCATTAACCAGTCATTTGGACAACTACTTCTAGAATAGTCTACAAGCATAAGTGTATGTCCCTCCGTACTAGCGGGAGATAAGAAACAAGGATAGTGATGTCAAAAAAATATGCGAATACAGTTGTGAAGGCCAACGGAGATAGTTGAATTCAAAGAGTTTCCAAGCAATTACGGATTGAGATTCCTAATGATGTTTTAATCCTAGTTTAGGCTCGCTTGGCACAGTAACGTACCAAAACGATATGCCCTGACCAGCATGGGTCACCAAAAAACTTGTCACGACACGCACCCACTTTTCGGACGCGAGCTCGTGAGCAAGCCAGCTATAAATCGAGAGGACTCCAGCCCAACCCTAATAAGTAAACGCTGTCTGGACTATGTAATGGGTCTAATCATGGCAAGGCAACACTATATCTCAATCCACAATAAGAATATAAAACTTGAATGAACACTATGGGTCGTGGTCTGTAGCCCACTAGCATACATGTCCGATTAAACTCCAAGAATTAACATGAGTCTATAAAGTAAGCTAACAAGCAGAGTATATCATGATAAGGAATGAAAGCACGAATGGATAATAAACGTAATATCAATATACCTGGATCCTATAAGTGTATCACAAACATCTAGCATCCTACTCTGCTAACTAACTCCATGCAGTAGCTAAACCTGAAGAGATCATCAGGTCCTCAGGGGATATAGCAAGATACATAAAAACATGCCTATCTAACAGTTCTATCATGCATACGAATATAAATAGGCTATAAACAAGAAACGAGATAAAAACTGAGAAGTGGCTACTGACAAGTGACTATGAACTCGGATACGAGAAACAACTACACATAAATTAACTGCTGGAAGAGAACTGGTGAACAAGAGATTCAAAGGATATCAAACCCTCGCCTCGAGTGTGGACTCGATAGTTTGAACTAAACACTAACCCTTGCCCCGAATGTGGATTCGTAGGTTAGTTCATGACAAACACCCTCGCCCTGAGTGTGGACTCATAGGTGCAAACAGATCAAGACAAACACCCTCGCCCCGAGTGTGGACTCGCAGTTGCAAACGGTCAACCCTCGCCCCGATTGTGGACTCACAGGTTGAGAAAATGAAACAGAAATTAGCAGTTTAGTTACACGCACTCACTCCATGATATGATACAACTCAGTCAAGGTACATGTGACGACCCAGTACAACTCAGTTAAGATACATGTAAGGACAACTCTCGTATAGTCTATTATGTCAAACTCTAGAAAACGACGGTATATAGACGGGACAATAACTAGTATACATGATAAGAAAAAAAGTATACCAATCAAACTAACTGATGACATGTAACTACTAGATAAATAAATAAGCATGTAATAAACTGTAGAGGGAGGCAAGGTATACTTGTCTGGTGGTAGCACGAAGAACCAACAATATACCGTCAACTAGTAAGCCATAAAGTCCAAATCTCACAACTGTCTCCGAAAGCTGAAACAGACATTGACAACATTATAAGAATAGTCAAATTAGCTAGGATTGCCTATGCATAAGTCCAATTCTGGACACAGGGGCAAAATGGTCATTTCAGGCCAAAATAATATCCGTCGTTGGACCCGCTTTGCACCGAAAAGCGTACCAGAGTTAGTGGTCTCTAAAGTCGTCAAACTATATGTCTATGGATTCATTTTGATGATACGAACCTAAAGGTATGTCCAATTTTGGATTCCGGTGTGCCGTACACAAAATCGTCCATTAAGTCGGATCATGGGGCCCGTAAAACGGCGATCCGATCAACTATCTCATAATCGGACCAAACTTGGCATAGAGGACCAAAAAAATGATACGGTCATGTTGACGTAAGTTTCGTCTCGATCTGACGAACATACACAAAGTTATTAGAAAATTTGCAAAGTGGTGCAATACAAGTTTCAATCTAAAGTAGTCAGAGTGGAAGCTACATGTGAACAGTGAACAAATTATTAACTTCTTCTTCTTCCTATGTTATTTCCTAACATTGCTAATTTGCTACAGTACTAAACTTGGATGGCTTAATCATGTTGAAAAAAGGACTTATTTATTTAGGTTCCTACTATTATTTAAGTTTCTTCCAAATAATGTTGTTGTTTGCAGGGATTCAATATCAACATACCTCTTTGTTGAACCAGTCACACAAAGCAATGGTGGAGGTGTTCCCAAGTACAGCTTTCTGAAGTTGAAGGTGTTCTGTCCTTGGTTCAACATGTGGGCAACTACAGAAAAGGGTCGACCGTTGGAGAGCGAAGGATGCTAAAAGCTCGTTGGTCAATGCTCGCAACCACGACTTTGTCGGCCTAGACTACAACAGAGAGGGGCGGGGTTTTAGGGCGAGTCCGGTTCACTGTTGACGATAGCAGAATTTGAAGCATTCATAGTCAGGCACACAGCGGCGATGAACTTGACCTGTCCGACTTGGATGTGCTCGAGCGGTTGGTTCACCTTTGCACCGACCGAAGCTTGCACGGAGGCATCACAAGGTTTGGTAGGGAGGCTCAGCACGGCAGGCTTTATTCTTGCAGGATGTCGCCAATTGTGGTTGCAGCTCTGACGGTTGCAATCGTTCGGAGTCTTCAGGGCGGGGCGCTTTCATCGCAGAGTTACGCGAGGGACTCGAATAAACATCGACACGGTAACGCCGACCGGGCGACTGGATGCAGGCGAGGTTTGGAATAATAGGCTAAGGTCCAGGTTGATCTTGGCACTAAGTTTTAGAAGCAGAGACATGGAGTCCGGTTAAGGGAGGCTTGTTAGGGATTTAGCAAGGCTTTATGTCCGCGGGAGCTCGACACGTCATGGTGAGTTGGCTGATGACCGACGCATGAGCAACTTGCTCGGATGATCGAGTACTTCACGCATGGGTTATCGACAAAACTCGATGTTGGTCGATTGTTAGGTGATGAAGGCGGAGTACAAAAGAAATATGCGGAGGGTGCACAATCTCAGGTCATGGGAGAAATGAACTTGATAGTTGTTTATATATATATGAACAGAGGAAGCATGGTTATGCTATAAATAGAGATGAGGGCATATGTATTTGGTTGAGTTACATATACATTCATATAATATATAATGAGATAAAATAAAATAAAATATTTATTTGATATGATGCTTATCCATGCATCCAAAGATGAGGGTGATGCTTATAGGCATAAGGATTTCTGCGCTACTCTCCATGTCGGCTAGGATAAGATGGGAAATAGGATTGATATGATATTATCAAATGCCATTGTGCAAGATCTAAAAGAAATATACATATATCTCTATCAGAAATATAATCTATAATTAAAATATTATATTTGGATATATCTATAATCGTATATTCGATTAGCATTGTGATTGGTAATAACATTGATTCTTTCATGTAGATAGTTGGGTATTCTTAGTCGAGCAAAAATATTAAATAGTTAGATAACTCACTAGTTAACTTATAAAATTAAAGTTCCTAGAATATTTTCAAATAAAAAAATCTAACTAGAATAATTAATAAATGCAAAATCAAAAATTCGGGTATAGGGACATACAAATAGAAGGTCTTCATAGCCGCTTGAATGTCCCTTTGATCTTTCAAGATGCAACCGTTTTCGACCAAAATCTGGTGGAGGTTAAGTTGTTGTCTGCGTCCCTTGATGCAAGAGCAGAAGTAGCTGGAGTTCTTGTCACCCTCGTTATCCCATTTCAACTTGGCTTTTTGTTTCCGGAACTCTGTCTCAACCTTGAGACAAAACTTCAACAGAGCTCTGGTGAGATTGAGGGAGGCTTTGACTGCTGGGGATATGTCACAAGCAAACAGGATTTCAACACGATTGACATCATCCTTGGCTGCACAGACTGCCTGAAAAATGTCCCCGAAGGCTTCCTTACTCCAACGAGTGAGGGCTTTTCTATTAGCCTTGAGTTTAGTTTCCACTCGAACGAGAGGGTCGAGAGCGTCAGTGTCGTCCCAGGCAGCAGTGTAACACCCAATTTTCTAAAATAAGGGTAATTTTGAAATTTTGTGTTTAATTTATTTAATTATGATATTTAAATAATAATATGATTTTTGGTGATTTTTTTATTATTTTAAAACTATTTAAAATCATGACTTGTGATTTGGTGTCTTACTAGTGTAACCCTAGAGCCTAGCCATGTGATTAGGGTACTTCATTATTTTTAACTTGAGGGTATTTTGGTCATTTTGAATTAATTGAATTTAATATATATTTATTTGGAATTTAATAAAATTAATGTGATGGTGTGATTTTAATATCATTTAATTGATTTCCTTGTGTTGTGTTTAGCCTAACCTAGAATTGACCTAACCTAGGTTAGTCCTAGTTAGTCTTGGTTAGACTAAGTTAGAATTGGGATTGGTCATGGTTAGTCATGAATAGTCATGAATAGTCTTTGGCTAGAATGATCAAGTTAGACTAGCTAGTTATAGTTAGTTGAGACTAGGATTGAAACCTAGGTTCCATCCTAGCCATCGATTTGACATGATGTGAGGGTGACCATTTGATGGGATCCCAAAACCCTAGAAGTGGCCAGCCCAAAACCCTAGGTGAGCCTATTTAATCCCTCCCAAAAACCCTTGCCTCCTTTATTCATTTTTTCATTTCTCAAGAACAAGGTGAGCTCCAACTTCTTTCATTCATAACTTCTCTATTTCAGATCCTTTTTCAACCAAACTTTTTGCATTAGGATCTAATCCATGAATACTTTCTGTCTATGGTGAATATTTTCAGTGTAGGAACAATTTGGAGCTTTTGGCCATCAAGGAGAACACCGCCATTTAAACTTTTCTTGCAAATTACACATATAGGTAAATCCCTATTCCCTCTACCAAATTTTGATTTCTTTGCATGGATAGGAAGCCCTTGGTGTCCTCTCTCTGTTGGTATAGGTTTTTCTAGGTTTCGTGTCCATTACGTGTCCGTATCAGACACGTATCAGCATGTATACCTAAGTATTCGACGAAATGCCACAGTGTGCATTTCGTTCGTATTTTTCGAAATGGTTTGAATAGAAAATTAGGGTTTGATGTTGTTTATTGGTTTCTAGTTGACTGAGGTGTGGATTACATCGTGTTGTGTCGGATTGGACACGTGAACACACGCGTTTTGCACGCGGTAGCAGTCCCGTGCTACTCGGAGGTTATAACTCCCTGGACACGCCACTTGGATACGAGATTTTTGACACACACGTTGGGGCGGTCACTGACACAAGGCCCACAAAATTTTGTGGGACCTTATCGAGTGGTTAGGAAGAAAACTGGCCCGCACTGGTCGCACGAGTGCACTGAACCGCACATAAATTGTCACTAACACGCGGTTGGACACTGTCGGACACGTATCATGGACACCTCGAGGGTGTCGTGTGTGTAGCCTGACACGTGGGCTACACTTGGACATTACCACGTGGCCACACGTGTCGTGTGTTATGTCCATGACCTTAGTGAACACGTACACGATGATTATGTGCATAGTTGTGTCTGTGGTTGTATGTTGTGATTAGACACGATTCGTGTCCAGTTCCCTGGACACGAACACTTCTTCCAACACGTGTGCACACACCCAACACATGTGTACGTTCAATTTGATGTTTGATTGATTCTCTTTCAATTTGAACTCGAGTTCAAATTTTTCCTGATACCATGTCAGTGTAATGTGATTTCTAAGATTTTGATAATTTATTGGACAGTCTTATTTGATCAATTTTGTTGTTTGGTTCACAATTTCATACCTGAAGGTTAACCTACATGTTTGGGTTTCACAGTAGCATGGGAACTTAGTTTCAAAATTTTATTCCTGATACATGTTTTCCCTGGTTCTAATTCTTGACTGTAGTGTTGAATTCCTGAAATTGGTTCCTCTTTAAAAACTATTTTTCCCTGTTTAAATGTCATGTTAAATCACTCACTCAGGTGTAGTAGATTACTAAAATGATTGGTTATTGACTGGTGTAGATGTTAGATTCAAATGGGGTTTTGGGACTGTTAGTTGAACTGCCAACTGATACTTGTATGAGGACTTAGGATCCTGAACTTTCTTTTCCTGTTTAAATGAAAATTAAATGTTAATTACCATGTTTAATTCACATACATATGTATTAGATAATTTTAATGATAATTTCAACCGTATTGTTAACTAGATGCTATCTGGATGTACATTTGGGTTTCCAGTATTTGGTTTTCGAATTTCATTAGGTTTTGAGACATGAACTGTTAGTGCAATAACTGAATTTGATTTGTTTTGTAATACATATTCTATGGGTTAAAAAAACTGAAATGGAAATAAATAAAAGCTGAGATTGATCTTGCTGATTTGAAATTCTGATAATTCATGATTTTAAATACCTACTTTTGGTTTAGGATTTTTCCCATGAGAAGAGAGATGAAATCTGAGATTAATATAAGAAAAACTGAACTTGGTTTTGATTTCAAATGTTAATGTTAATATCTGAGATTCAGGAAACTAAAATGGTTTGATCCATTACCTATGTGAAACTGAAATGGTTTTGATATGTATACCTATGGGTTTTGACTGTTAAGTATAAAAGAAATCTGAGAATTTCCCTTTTGTGTAAAACCTGAGAATGGTATGGACTGAGAACATGTTTCTTTTGACTAAGAATTGAGAATGGTATGGACTGAGAACATGTGTTTTACACTTGAGCCATGTGTTATACACAACTGTTCACACACACACAAGGCAAATCATGAATCACTCTTGAACACTGAGAATTGATTCCTATCACTGTTACACTCAACACACACACACAGCTACACAAACACCCTCACACACTCATGATGATCATACACCCATTGTAGCTACACACTATTTCCTATCACACATATATCTACACTATACCATACTCACTGTTTTCAATTTTACACCATACCATGCCACACACTATAAATTACCATCACTCTACACACTCACAAATGTAAGTTTTCCCTCTCTAACTCTCCATGTGTACACCTATATGTGATATTAACATATAACCTATAATTATATGAATGTGTGTTAAATATATTTTATTAGATATAATTGATATGTGTGAATGTGTGGAATGGTCTATGTATGATATAGCCTATAGCCTAGGGCTCTTAGCCTATGGGTGTGGCTTGAATACCAGTATAGAGTCTAGTTAGACTTGTATAGCCTTAATTAGACCTATATTAGACTAGTTATACTAGTATAGACTTGTTTGACTTAGGTTTGACTTAGTTGACTTAGTTTGACTAGTGTAGTTGACCAGAGTTGACCAAGAGTTGACTTTAGTCTAGTTGACCTAGACAGCATGCAGATGCATTGTAGATTACAATTATCATCCCCTGTATACATCTTGACTTGTGTTGCTTTAACTAGGAGTCAGGTACCTCATCTCGGACAGTACATTTACTTCAGACATTCAGATACCAGGCGAGTACATTCTCTGATCATTTTATAACTTGCTTAAAACTATATTCCTGTTCTAGTTTACCTTATTTGATGTTGTCACGATATTATCACGGATTAGTACTATATGGATCTTTTCATGCGATGTTATCCCCCTCGGAAGCATCGAATACATCATGTCGTGTGTTTCATGTACATCGTGTATTCCTCGCTCTCATGTTATTCATTTTTTCATGTGCTTCATGCTCGTTCGTGCTCACTCGTGTACTCTCATGTGCTATCATGTTCGGTCGTGTTTCTCATGTATCTCATGTATAACCTATACTTCATGTGCACCCTTCATGGGCCTTCATGTGGAATTCATGTGCACTCAGTTCTCTGAGCCCTCATGTATACTTCATGTACACCCATCTATGGGCTTCATGTGAAAATCATGTACGTAACATAACTTGTCTGGATCCTTGTGTTTTGATTGGGGTATGGGAGAGTATAAATAGTCATGTGAACAATTCCAAGGTAGTATAGCCATGTACGCCTCTTTAGTATAGCCATGTGCAAATCAAGTCGTTCACATGTCGACTTTGTACTCTAAATCACTAGTCACTGGTAGCTCTCTACTTATAGTAGATATTTCTATTACAGTTCTCTCTTTCTGTTTACATCATGTACTTTCTTTCAGTTTCATGTATCGTACTCTCTTGCATGTCTATATTTTCTAACCTGTTATGATCTGCGTGAGATGTATTGTGCTCGCTCCCGTGACTGGACCTGTTGAAAATTTTACAGAGGATGATGTGAAACCCTGTACCCCTTACTTTGGAGCTTGCCTAGATGACACTCGTGACCTGGAACCCTGGGGAGGTTCAGGCAGCTGCTGAGGATGATACCCATTCTTAGTATAGATAGCTTAGACTCTTACTTGTCTTTCTCATTGATACATTATTGTATATATTGGGAGTTGTTTTATTTGGATGTTATGGAGATGTTATCATAGACACTTAGTCTTTATCTGGATTGTACATCTGTGGATTTTCTTCTATTCATATCTATCTATCTTTATCATATTCCACCTTAGATGTGATTGAGACTGTATTGCTATGTCACCTCCATTCGGAGTGTATATATTGTACAGATACCTTATATATATTGTTAGATGATTGACATAGGACATCGTTCTACCGCCGATACTGCGGCGTAGGCTGGACGCTGTTACGTACTCGTTCCCTCATAGTGGGTGCGGGTCGTGACACGTTTTAGTGGTGGCCCATGCAGGTCGAGTTTGTGTAGTGGTATTTGAACTAGAGTACCACTACATCCTGCAGTAGGATTAGGATTATTTTGAGGTACTCAATCACATTAGAAAAAACTTTTAACTGGATTCCTGCCATCTAAATTCCTGATACTTCCTTGAATAACTGTCATCCCTTGAATTATCGTTTCTATCTCAGTATTGATTCCTTGTTTGATCTGTCTCCAGGATGATGATTGAGACACGATCGCATCGCTCTGGCCTAGCAGACGCTGGTGAGAGGCCTACCACCCCTCGCCCGATTGTGGACGCTGGGACCACATCACCTCATGTTTCTGCTCATATAGAAGCGTCTGCAGCTTTTGGGAGTGCACCTCCACCTGTCCGGAGGTCTTCTCCCGTTATTCTGGATATGCATCAGCAACAGTTACTTTCAGGGACAGTATATGCGGCTCAGATGTTTTCCCTTTTCCAGCGATTCTTGGAGTGTCAGCAGAAGATGCAGCAGAGCCAGTCTGCTGATGTCCGACAGAGCATACAAGATACTCACCAGTTGGTCAGGACGACAGTAGAGCTAGTGGCTGCTCAGCCACAGGGAGGTCAGATGCAGCTGTATCAGCCAAGGACTCCAGACATCCAATCCTTTAAGAAGATGGGACCCCGAGACATCAACGGTACAGAGGGCATCATATACGCTGACGATTGGATAGAGCACATTGAGGAGATATTCCGATTGGCACAGATACCAGAGGATTACAGATCGAGGCAGCCGCCAGTCAGATGCAGGACTTGGCCCGTACCTGGTACCAGACGGACCCAAGAGTTGGTACAGCCGGTCAGACTTGGGCAGCGTTCAAGAAACTATTCAAGAAGAAATTCTTTCCCGATACAGCACTCCGTGCTTTGGAGGCGCAGTTCGAGAGTTTGGTTCAGGGGAACCAGATCGTTGAGGAGTACGCAGGAGAGTTCTGCCGTTTGAGCAAATTCATCGAGGATCTTACCGAGGCCAGAAGGAGAGGAGGTTCCGCAGGGGTTTGATCAGGAAGATCAGGTCATATACCAAGAGCGATCGCGATGCTACTTTCGAGCAGATTCTGGTAGGAGCCATGACAGCGGAGGACGATCTTGGACTGAAGGAGCAGAGGATACGAGACACCCAGGGAGCTAGTGGCAGTGCGGGCCCGGCTAAGAGGTCCCACCTACAGATTCAACAGCAGATGCCCCGTTTGCAGATTCAGCAGCAGTATCCACAGCAGATACTACCTCTACAGTTTCAACAGCAGTATCAGCAGCCGAGGGTCTACTTTCAGTAGCCACAGAGGCAGCAGCAGGCCCCGGTACAACAGCTTGTCATTATTTGCCCTTTTTGTAAGAGACCAGGGCACGATTGGGGTGAATACCGGAAGACGCCGGACAGATGTTTGCTTTGTGGAGGATCTGATCATCGTCTGAGAGAGTGTCCCGAGTCAACGGGACAGACAGTTCAGGGAGCAGGAGCTAGGGCTCCGGTAGGCCAGTAGAAGGGATTACCCATACCGACTCAACAGCAGAGGTACATGCAACATCAGCAGCAGGCCAGGGAAGGCCAGCAGGGGCGAGCTTTTGCCTGTACAGTCGAGGATGCTCAGGCCAGTAGAGATCTTGCTGCAGGTTTCGTTCTATTCGATTCCCTTTCCGTAATTGCCTCTTATAACTGCCTTGAAAATTTGATTCCCTCTGTTCCTGGTTGATTGATCAACTTTGTTCTGTTGATCATATGTTATGTTTGATTTTCTTCTGAGATGAATCATATGGGCTAGGTTACCTCAGTTATGGGATCTAGAATTTTCGCTGCCAAACATGCGGCAATGCAAAAATTTTAAATACCACGATTCTAGAGGTATGTGCCTTAGTCGAGGACTCTGTGATTATCGTAGCCTTGCTCACTAGCACGACGAAGATTCTAAGTATCATAATTTTGGATATACGCATATGATTATCTGACGGTATGTTTGAGACTTTGATTGTGGGGTATTTGACCTAGAAGGACTACTACCATTTTAATTTCGAGGACGAAATTTTTCTAAGGTGGGTAGACTTGTAACACCCAGTTTTCTAAAATAAGGGTAATTTTAAAATTTTATGTTTAATTTATTTAATTATGATATTTAAATAATAATATAATTTTTGGTGATTTTTAATTATTTTAAAGCTATTTAAAATCATGACTTGTGATTTCGTGTCTTGCTAGTGTAACCCTAGATCCTAGCCATGTGATTAGGGTACTTCATTATTTTTAGCTTTAAGGTATTTTGGTCATTTTGAATTAATTGAATTTAATATATATTTATTTGGAATTTAATATAATTAATGTGATGGTGTGATTTTAATATCATTTAATTGATTTTCTTGTGTTGTGTTTAGCCTAACCTAGATTTCACCTAACCTAGGTTAGTCCTAGTTAGTCATGGTTAGACTAAGTTAGAATTGGGATTGGTCATGGTTAGTCATGACTAGTCATTGGTTAGAATGATCAAGTTAGACTAGCTAGTTATAGTTAGTTGAGACTAGCATTGAAACCTAGGTTCCATCCTAGCCATCGATTTGACATGATATGAGGGTGACCATTTGATGGGATCCCAAAACCCTAGAAGTGGCCAGCCCAAAACCCTAGGTGAGCCTATTTAATCCTTCCCAAAAATCCTTGCCTCCTTTATTCATTTTTCCATTTCTCAAGAACAAGGTGAGCTCCAACTTCATTCATTCATAACTTCTCCATTTCTCATCCTTTTTCAACAAAACTTCTTGTATTAGGATCTAATCCACGAATACTTTCTGTCCATGGTGAATATTTTCAGTGGAGGAATAATTTGGAGCTTTTGGCCGTCAAGGAGAACACTCCTATTTGAGACTTTTCTTGCAAATTGCATATATAGGTAAATCCCTATTCCCTCTACCAAATTTCGATTTCTTTGCATGGATAGGAAGCCCTTGGTGTCCTCTCTCTGTTGGTATAGGTTTTTCTAGGTTTCGTGTCTATTACGTGTCCGTATCGGACACGTATCAGCATGTATACCTAGGTGTTCGACGAAATGCCACAGCGGGCATTTCGTTCGTATTTTTCGAAATGGTTTGAATAGAAAATTAGGGTTTGATGTTGTTTATTGGTTTCCAGTTGACTGAGGTGTGGATTGCATCGTGTCATGTCGGATTGGACACGTAAACACACGTATTCTGCACGCGGTAGCAGTCCCCTGCTACTCGGGGGCTATAACTCCCTGGACACGCCACTTGGACACGAGATTTTTGAACAGACGTTGGGGCGGTCACTGACACAAGGCCCACAAAATTTCGTGGGACCTTATCGAGTGGTTAGGGAGAAAACTGGCCCATACTGGTCGTACGAGTGCACTGAACTGCACATAAATTGTCACTAACACGCGGTTGGACACGGTCGGACACGTGTCGTGGACACCTCGCAGGGTGTCGTGTGTGTAGCCTGACACGTGGACTACACGTGGACATTACCACGTGGCCACACGTGTCGTGTGTCATGTCCACGACCTTAGTGAACACGTGCACGATGATTATGTGCACAGTTGTGTCTGTGGTTGTATGTTGTGATTAGACACGATTCGTGTCCAGTTTCCTGGACATGAATACTTGTTCCAACACGTGTGCACACACCCAACACATATGCACGTTCAATTTGATGTTTGATTGATTTTCTTTCAATTTGAACTCGGGTTCAAATTTTTCCTGATACCATGTCAGTATAATGTGATTTCTGAGATTTTGATGATTTATTGGACTGTCTTGTTTGATTAATTTTGGTGTTTGGTTCACAATTTCATACCTGAAGGTTAACCTACATGTTTTGGTTTCACAGTAGCATGGGAACTTAGTTTCGAAATTTCATTCCTGATACATGTTTTCCCTGGTTCTAATTCTTGACTGAAGTGTTAAATTCCTGAAATTGATTCCTCTTTAAAAACTGTTTTTCCCTGTTTAAATGTCATGTTAAATCACTCACACAGGTGTAATAGATTCCTAAAATGATTGGTTATTGACTGGTGTAGGTGTTAGATTCAAATGGGGTTTTGGGACTGTTTGTTGAATTGTCAACTGATACTTGTATCAGGACTTAGGATCCTGAACTTTATTTTCCTGTTTAACTGAAAATTAAATGTTAATTACCATGTTTAATTCACATACATATGTATTAGATGATTTTAATGATAATTTCAACCGTATTGTTAACTAGATGTTATCTGGATGTACACTTGGGTTTCCAGTATTTGGTTTTCGAATTTCATTGGGTTGTTAGACATGAACTGTTAGTGCAATAACTCAATTTGATTTGTTTTGTAATACATGTTCTATGGATTAAAAAAACTGAAATGGAAATGAATGAAAGATGAGATTGATCTTGTTGATTTGAAATTCTGATAATTCTTGATTTTAAATACCTACTTTTGGTTTGGGATTTTTCCCATGAAAAGAGAGATGAAATCTGAGATTAATATAAGGAAAACTGAACTTGGGTTTGATTTCAAATATTAATGTTAATATCTGAGATTCAGGAAACTAAAATGGTTTGATACATTACCTATGTGAAACTGAAATGGTTTTGATATGTATACCTATGGGTTTTGACTGTTAAGTATAAAAGAAATCTGGGAATTTTCCTTTTGTGTAAAAACCTGAGAATGGTATGGACTGAGAACATGTTTCTTTTGACTGAGAATTGAGAATGGTATGGACTGAGAACATGTGTTATACACTTGAGCCATGTGTTATACACAACTGTTCACACACTCACAAGGCAAATCATGAATCACTCTCGAATAATGAGAATTGATTCCTATCACTGTTACACTCAACACACACACACACAGCTGCACAAACACCCTCACACACTCATGATGATCACACACCCAATATAGCTACACACTATTTCCTATCACACATGTATCTACACTATACCACACTCACTGTTTCAGTTTTACACCACACCATGCCACACACTATATATCACCCTCACTCTACACACTCATATATGTAAGTTTTCCCTCTCTAACTCTCTATGTGTACACCTATATGTGATATTAACATATAACCTATAATTATATGAATGTGTGTTAAATATATTTTATTAGATATAATTGATATGTGTGAATGTGTGGAATGGTCTATGTATGATATAGCCTATAGCCTAGGGCTCTTAGCCTATGGGTGTGGCTTAAATACCAGTATAGAGTCTAGTTAGACTTGTATAGCCATGATTAGACCTAGAATAGACTAGTATAGACTTGTTTGACTTAGGTTTGACTTAGTTGACCTAGTTTAACTAGTGTAGTTGACCAAGAGTTGACTTTAGTCTAGTTGACCTAGACAGCATGCAGATGCATTGTAGATTACAATTATCATCCCCTCTGTACATCTTGACTTGTGTTGCTCTAACTAGGAGTCAGGTTCCTCATCTCGGACAGTACATTTACTTCAGACATTCAGATACCAGGCAAGTACATTCTCTGATCATTTCATAACTTGCTTAGAACTATATTCCTGCTCTAGTTTACCTTATTTGATGCTGTCACGATATTATCACGGATTGGTACTATATGGATCCTTTCATGCGATTTTATCTCCCTCGGGAGCATCGGATACATCAGGTCGTGTGTTTCATGTACATCGTGTATTCCTCGCTCTCATGTTATTCATGTTTTCAAGTACTTCATGCTCGTTCGTGGTCGCTCGTGTACTCTCATGTGCTATCATGTTCGGTCGTGTTTCTTATGTATCTCATGTATAACCTATACTTCATGTATACCCTTCATGGGCCTTCATGTGGAATTCATGTGCACTCAGTTCTCTGAGCCCTCATGTATACTTCATGTACACCTATCTATGGGCTTCATGTGAAAATCATGTATGTAACATAACTTGTCTGGATCCTTGTGTATTGATTGGGGTATGGGGGAGTATAAATAGTCATGTGAACAATTCCAAAGTAGTATAGCCATGTACGCCTTTTTAGTATAGCCATGTAAAAATTAAGCCGTTTACATGTCGACTTTGTACCCTAAATCACTAGTCACTGGTAGCTCTCTACTTATAGTAGATATTTCTATTATAGTTCTCTCTTCCTGTTTACATTATGTACTTTCTTTCAGTTTTATGTATCGTACTCTCTTGCATGTCTATATTTTCTAACCTGTTATGATCTGCGTGACATGTATTGTGCTCGCTTCCGTTCTGACTGGACCTATTGAAAATTTTACAGAGGATGATGAGGAATCATGTACCCCTTACTTTGGAGCTTGCCTAGATGACACTCGCGACCTGAACCCCTGGGGAGGTTCAGGCAGCTGCTGAGGATGATATCCATGCTTAGTATAGATAGCTTAGACTCTTACTTGTCTTTCTCATTGATACATTATTGTATATATTGGGAGTTGTTTCATTTGGATGTTGTGGAGATGTTATCATAGACACTTAATCTTTATCTGGATTGTACCTCCATGGATTTTCTTCTGTTCATATCTATCTATCTTTATCGTATTCCACCTTAGATGTGATTGAGACTGTATTGCTATGTCACCTCCATTCGGAGTGTATATACTGTACAGGTACCTTATATATATGGTTAGATGATTGACCTAGGACAGCGTTCTACCGCCGACACTGCGGCGTAGGCTGGGCGCTGTTACGTACTCGTACCCTCACAGTAGGTGCGGGTCGTGACAAGCAGCCGCAATGTTCCTGAACTGGAGATAATGGCTCCAAAGGTTAAGGAAGCGAAAACTTTTCTTGATCGGAATCGTGTTTCTACTAATGCCAATAAGGAGAGGGTAGTGATCCAATTCGGTCATGTTAAGGTGCAAAAGACTGGAGATGATCTCCAAGTCTACCCACTTAGAGTTGATAAGTGCACGATCAAGACGAGAGTATTGCCATTTGGCGTCATCCTACATATTACACCATGTGAAGGCACTACCGGAGAACTAGAGGGGGGACAATTAGGCGCTGAGAATGAAGTTGTTAAAGTCGCGCATAGCCGACGGGGGGAGGGCATATCCTCCAGACTTCTTCCAACTAGCAACCACATTGAAGTCTCCAACACATAGCAAGGAAAGGTTGATGTGAAGTTAGTGGATGTCAGATAGAGACTCCCAAAGCTGTTTATGTTCTGGTATGTCATAACTACCATGAACAGCAGACACGAGCGATCGGGACTGAAGCATCGGGTGTTCCACCCAGCAAGTTAACGCCTGCCTGGTGTCCTTAATGATGCCAAACTTCACGTATGCAGCAAAGAAGATCTAGATGTCGTGGCAACGAGCAATGGCGTCGGTGAAGCCTAACTGCATCTGGATGGACCTTATTTTATTGTAGGGAATTTTGGGTTCAATGACCACTAGGATATCAATTTTGTAGTTTTCTTGAGACTGATAAGTCTTCTCAAGGTAGGTTTGTTTGCGAGACCCATAACATTCCAAGGTAGGATGTTAAGCATCAGGATGACTGAGGAGAGAGGATTTGGTGAATTTCGCTGCTAACCTGGTGATCATAGGCGTAATCTCTTTAGCATTTCTTTTTTTGATTTTTTTTGTTTTTGACTGTAGTCTGATCAACTGCCTTGATGCAAATGGAAGGATCAACTGATTCTTCATCTAGGTGCGAGTAATCCTCGCCATCAATTTCTGCTAAAGCTCCATCGAAGTTGTTTTTGCTGATGAGACCTGCATCTAGGCCTTGTTGCATCCTATCCACTGACTGTTGTCCGAAGTTGTCCAAGATGACCGCTTGTAAGTCGACCTCTTTGTGAAGTATAGAGAGGGAGGAGACATCAGTATCCAATGGTGCTCGACCGATGTTAGCCAGAGCGTCCACTTGAATAGCATCCACTGTAATGCCCCGCTCCGTACGGTGCATTACGCTAAAGCATTGACTCAACGAGTCGCGTTGACCGAATAAAATATATCGATGCGAATCGATACGAGAGTTACGTTGTCCCGAGCAACGCATCAAACTAAGTCGATGCGAAGAGTTGCCTTGTCCCGAAAGAATGTATCGAGATGAATCGATGCTCAGCGCCGCGTTGCCCCGAAGGATGAGTGCGTTGAATCGGCTCGAAGATTCTAAGAAACCGAATCGACCAAGGTGCAAGTCCGAATCGATGCAAGTATTGATTTTAGTTGGTTTCGTGTGCAGGTGATAATTTGACGTGAAAATATTAGGGGTCGATCTTTTGCCATATTTAGTAAGGGGTCCGCGAAATCAAATCGTCGCCTTGCGACGGGCTAAGACTTGGGCACGCTAAGGCAAATCGGATGTATGATTCAATGAAGCACGAAGTACTCGAATGGCTAAGTCAGGAGAGTGGCCGTGCAACGAAGTTATGAAATCGAGTCGCATCGACTCGACAAAACGAAGAAGGCGTATCGACTCAAGGTGGGAGGATTGACTTCTTTTTACTCCTTCATTCGATAAGTCAAATATATCATTGTATGCTAAAAGTTAACCTATCGACGCCACGGGCGTGGTCCGATCGGAGATAAATCATAGTGTGAGTCGAACACTAAGTTAAAACAATTGAAATAAAACGTGCATCAAATGCACGAGTCGCTATGGAACATTGGATATCGCAAAGGCAAGCGCCTCGGTGCGCAAGCCGTAAGAACATCGGATAACTGTACTCGGCGAGTGCCTTAGTGCACGAACCATACCGTGCCTTCACGCACGAGTTAGAAAGGCAAGAACATTGAAAAAAAATAGACGAGCGCCCTAGCGCGCAAGCCCCGGATATTGAATGCTAAGTTATAGAACATGGATATACGGTCGAAACGTGCCTACGAGCACGGGATAATAAAAGATGGCTTCGTTGCGAAGGAATACAGTTGTGGCATGAATGTGGTAGAACTGTCGGATATGACATGGTGCCTCGAAAGGTGTTCGAGACCGTCGGGTCGTTCTGTTGACGAGCATTGAGTTGAGGCACGATGCCATTGAATCATTCAAACGAAGTATGAAATATAAGAACACAGAAAGTTAATGAAAGAGACGCGAGATGATAAAGTCTGAGTCTCGGACTCAAGACTATGTTTGGTTGTTTGAATTAGATTGCTAGAATGATAAGGGCGTTGCATGGTCGAATGGAATAGACGAGAGATAAAATGTGATATCTCCTGTGCACGGGTGTTTCCCCCAAACGGTTAAATGTCGGACGCGCCCCGGAACCGCTTGGCCTAGGAGGAAATTGAATAATCTTTGTAGGCGCACATCCTTAAACAAGATAGAAAAAGCCGCAAATGATGGTATGCAGCGGAAACATTTCGGTTGTTGGGATGTGACCCAACCCGTGAAACGTCGGGCAGCCCGACCAAATATTGAGAAAAGAAGGAGAGAAAAGAAAGGAACTCCTTTAGTCCATTCCGGCACGGATACACCAACGGCCCTCATATAGTTAAGGAACGATGGGTTGAAAGTATAGGCGCATATGCGTCCCGCATATAGATCCTACTTAGAGATGCACTTATAACATGACAGGGAAGGATTGAGGCGTATTCACCTTGCGTCACTGCAAGGGACGCAAGGGCGAGTGCGTCGACTTGGTAAGTCATGCCACGAATCAAATACGAGATTGCTTGTTTGCTTGTCTATTCAATTCGATAACATGCTGCTATGATAACATGCTTTACGCTTTCGAAGATGCCATAAAATTGACCCTAAGTAGAACATAGCAAGATCATAAGCTAAGTTGCATGATTCAACATAAATATTATAATGTCGGTTTGGAAAGATGATCTTTGAATTAGTACATGCAAGGACGAACGTACTGATCCCCCACCAGCTTCATGCAGGGTGCAGGGAATGGATTGCTCGCGGCAAAGCGTTGCTTGAATGTATTGAGGCTTGGAATGCCAAAGCGCATTGAAGCGTGCGATCGCATTGACGTACGGACTACGCAACTGGATTGATGCGACCGAGATATAGAAGGCATGATGTATGGAACGGCAAAATCCTTTGTGGGCAAGAGAGAACCTGAGTGTTGTAGCCAATCTGGCATAAATTGTTAGGCTATCGAAAGCCATTGTAATCTCAATTTCGGATATCTACAAAGAAAATTATTTTGTATACTCTGTTTTCCTTTCGTTGTTAATATCGAATCAAAAGATAACCATTTGAGAACTTGTTATCTTGCCTTGCACGAGCGCAACTCCAGGCTCGTGCGGCATCACGCCCCCTGCGAGGACGATGATTCGGATGATTTCGGGTCGGGGCATGACAAATTGGTATCAGAGCTCTAGGCTCAATTTCCTCTGGACGCTCGCTTCATTTCAATTCGAAAAATTGCCCACCACCACTTGATATCACTCTTGACTCTACTCGATGCCGCACTGGATGTTCCATATAATAAGTCTAATACAAATTGTGTAATTTTGCCGCATGTGTTTTGGAAATTACATGATGTTTGCTAAGAAAGTCGCGAAGGGTATATTGCATTGAATGCAAACGAGCCGTAAAAATGTTAGTTGCTGCAAGCACAACAAATTGTGAAATACGATTTAGGATATTGTTGTTACAATATAACATGTTGAAAGAGAAATAAAATGATGCACGATGTGCAACGAGTTAATGGTGAATATGCGTTAAAATAAATGTGAGAAGTGATAAGCCAATATCGAATGTGTTAAACGAATTGAGCATTGACTTGGAAAGTCGAGAGTAAATCGTTGCACGAGGTATGATAAA
Organism: Iris pallida; assembly: GCA_029216955.1. Lineage (NCBI taxonomy): Eukaryota > Viridiplantae > Streptophyta > Magnoliopsida > Asparagales > Iridaceae > Iris > Iris pallida. The sequence goes on along the minus strand of JANAVB010036505.1, from coordinate 48,786 downwards.
TGTCAGAAATAAATTGCTTTACGATGTGCAACGCGTGTTGGAAGTAAAATCATTGCACGTGGTGCAACGCATATCAAATTAATCGTTGCACGAAGTGCAAAGAAAATTGGAAATAAATCGTTATACAAAGCAAAATGAAAGTGTTAGAAATAAATCGTAGCACGATGTGCAACGCATATCGAAAGTAAAATTTGTTGCACGGGGTGCAACGCATATCAAATAAATTTTTGCACAAGATGCAACATAAGGAAGGAATTAAAATTGTAAATCGATAGAATGAATCGTTCGGTTGCACACAAACTTATGTTGGCAAACAAGAACATTGGCCGAGTTGTGTCGGATTTTGATAGAATCAAAGTTACGGTTGTGATAAAGCACGATCACTGCAAAAATCGTGAGTCGAAAGAAAATGTTGGTTTATACTAAGTATAGTGCGAGGGAAATGGCTTGATTTTCGAGTGGTATATGACATACCACGTAGGCGATGAATGACTTGATTCCGAGTGGTATATGGTGTATCACTTGTACGATGATTTGTATCGATGCGTTGTGAGAATTGCGGAAGGTTTGTCCGCAACGGACGGAAGAGTACCGAGACTCGATTGAAAATTTGTATAACGGTATGTTGATGCAAGTGTTCTTCAAAAATCGGTTGGGACGATAAGGCGAGACTCGTATCAATGAACAATATGTCGGACGAAAGTTATAAGTTGGTCGGACGATCGAGACTAGCAAAACGATTATGCCTTGATGCAATAATCGGATCGACGGAAAAGGAATACTCGAGCTTACAAATGAGTCGCACGACTTGCGATCGCGATAGAAATATTGGGCGAGGCAGAATCGAATTGCACGACTTGCGATTTCGATAGAAATGTTAGGCGATGCGAATTGTAATCGAATCGCACGATGTGTGACTTCGGTAAAAAAGTTGGTTGACGTGAGAAATCGTGCTTAAGAAATAGTTGGTTACGTTACGACGACACTCATTTAAGTACGACTAAAAAACACGCAAAACTTAGAGGGAGAGATCGTATGACTTGAGGGTTCAATGTTGGATAATCGGTAACTCAGTTACGCGATCAAAGTATAGCGAGATGCGGCGAGTCAGAAAATGAGTTGATGTGTATGGAAAAGTTGGTTGCGAACTTGTATGTATGCGATACGAGTTAAGTTGACGTCGAAACAGATTCAAAGTTGACCCTTACGTTATCGAAATAGATACGGCGTATCGAGATCGTTATGCAAGAAAACGTAAGCACGATATGGGAATACAAAATGGAGTGCGCCTTGCGCTATCAAAGTTTTGTAAATAACGATAGGAGAAGGAACGAACTGGTTGATCGTGAACTTCGTGATTAATCAAGACGAGACTATAAGTCATCGACGATTGTTCGATGCGTATAGCATCTTGTGTGTCGACCCGCGAATAAGATAAACTCGAAATCGATACAAGTAGATGTTTCGTAAATTACGAAATCATCGACGACAGTGCATGACTTGACTCGGAGGATAGTTACGCATCAGTTGCGCCGATAGAAATGGTTTTGTCCGAAATTGGGTAGTCGCGTAGAATTGTCGGAACGTGATTTGGCTCCGAAATAAGATATAGCATGGTTCATAGTAAACTGTCCTTCGATGATGATCCACAGTTATCGAGCGTAGCTTCGGGGCAGCTGACCCTAGAAGACTTGACCGCCAAATCAAATTGAATATTACAGACCGTAAGATGACCCATGCGATATCGCATATGAGATTGCACCGATAACAAATATAACACGGTGCATGTTGATGATAAGTCTAGACGATCGGAAATTGTTGGAGCAACTTTCGATTGAGAATGATATAGATGGATTTTGAGTATTCGTCGGATGAATGCTTGAATGGTTATGTTGGTCGACGATAGAACTTGAAATTCACCAACGAACTTGGTGATTCGGATAGGCGATTGTGAGAGTCGTGCTATGCACGGAAGAGAACAATAAGGAAATGACTTACGAGTCATGTTCTTAGATTCAGATTTACCTTGAAATTTAGCTTACGTGAATCGAACTTATGTTCGATGTTGCGAGACGGGTTAGTTGGAAATTTGGCAAATAAATTTCCTACCCGATAGGAATCGAACGTAAGGCATATCGTAAAGACCTTCGTGTCAAGGCGATCGTGGCCTTGAGCACCGTCGCCTTGATGTAAACTTTCATGTTGGATAGATGTGGCCTTTGTGCAATGTCAATTTAAAGTTACGTCGGGAGAAGTTAAGCACGATGCTAGGTAAGTCACCTAGTGGGCGTAGTCCCGAATGTTGAAAAGGAAATCGTAATCGAGATTGCATAGCCAGACTCCAGAAACAAGTTGGGTAGCGATATCGAACGCAAGGCGTTACGAAGGATTGTTGCGATCGGATGCACGATGGCTCGACGTGACGCATAGAATTGATAGTTCCGATAAAACATACGAAATAAGAAATGTGATTTTTAATCGCATCCTGTGCCTTGACTTTTGTTGGATGATCGCATGTGTATCAATATGCATATACAATAAAATTATGAGAACAAGTGCTAAGGATAAGTCCGATCGAGAGTACGAGATGGCAAGCATAGGATTGAAATTTACCTGTCAGCTTTGTTCCTATTTGCTACCACTGGAATTGGTCAAAATACATATATCTTCGGGACGCCTTGAATATAGGTATGAATCCAAATCGAGTTGTATACAAAATTCAAATTGAGCTGCAGGGAAGACTATGAAATATTAATGAAAAGCTTGCAAGATAGTGTGAAACTGAACAACGTTGGTGGGACGAGATCGTGAAATGATCTATAAAACACTTAGTCGGAGTGTTGGTTTTGGTTCGAGGACGAACCTTGTTTTGAGTGATATATTCTGTAATGCCCCACTCCGCACGGTGCATTACGCTGAAGCGTTGACTCAACGAGTCGCGTTGACCGAATAAAATATATCGATGCGAATTGATAAGAGAGTTACGTTGTCCCGAACAACGCATCAAACTAAGTCGATACGAAGAATTGCCTTGTCCGAAAGAATACATCGAGTTGAATCGATGCGAAGCGCCGCGTTGCCCCGAAGGATGAGTGCAATGAATCGGCTCAAAGATTCTAAGAAATCGAATCGACCAAGGCGCAAGTTCGAATCGATGCAAGTATTGATTTTAGTTGGTTTCGTGTGAAGGGGATACTTTGACGCAAAAATATTAGAGGTCGATCTTTTGTCATATTTAGCAAGTGGTCCACAAAATCAAATCGTCGCCTTGCGACGGGCTAAGACTTGGGCACGCTAGGCAAATCGGACGTATGATTCAATGAAGCACGAAGTACTCAAATGGCTAAGTCAGGAGAGTGGCCGTGCAACGAAGTTATGAAATCGAGCCGCATCGGCTCGACGAAACGACGAAGGCGTATCGACTCAAGGTGGGAGGATTAACTTTTTTTACTCCTTCATTCGATAAGTCAAACATATTATTGTATGCTAAAAGTTAACCTATCGACGCCACGGACGTGGTCCGATCGGAGATAAATCATAGTATGAGTCGAACACTAAGTTAGAACAATTGAAATGAAACGTGCATCAAATGCACGAGTCGCTATGGAACATTGGATATCGCAAAGGCGAGCACCTCGGTGTGCAAGCCGTAAGAACATGGGATAACTGTACTCGACGAGTGCCTTAGTGCACGAACCATACCGTGCCTTTGCGCACGAGTTAGAAAGGCTTGAACATTGAAAGAAAATAGGCGAGCGCCCTAGCGCGCAAGCCCCGAACATTGAATGCTAAGTTATAGAACATGGATATACGGTCGAAACGTGCCCACGAGCACGGGATAATAAAAGATGGCTTCGTTGCGAAGGAATACAGTTGTGGCATGAATGTGGCAAAACTTTGGATATGACATGGTGCCTCGAAAGGTGTTCGAGACCTTCGGGTCGTTCGATTGACGAGCATTGAGTTGAGGCACGATGCCATTGAATCATTGAAATGAAGTATGAAATGTAAGAACACAGAAAGTTAACAAAAAAGACGCGAGATGATAAAGTCTGAGTCTCGGACTCAAGACTATGTTTGGTTGTTTGAATTAGATTGCTTGAATGATAAGGGTGTTGTATGGTCGAATGGAATGGACGAGAGATAAAATGTGATATCTCCCGTGCACGGGTGTTTCCCCTAAACGGTTAAATGTCGGACGCGCCCCGGAACCGCTTGGCCTAGGAGGGAATCGAATAATCTTTGTAGGCGCACATCCTTAAACAAGATGGAAAAAGCCGCAAATGATGGTATGCAGCGGGAACGTTTCGGTTGTTGGGATGTGACCCAACCCGTGAAACACCGGGCAGCCCGACCAAATATTGAGAAAAGAAGGAGAGAAAAGAAAGGAACTCCTTTAGTCCATTCCGGCTCGGATACGCCAACGGCCCTCATATAGTTAAGGAACAATTGGTTGAAAGTGTAGGCGCATATGCGTCCCGCATATAGATCCTGCTTAGAGATGCACTTATAACATGACAGGGAAGGATTGAGGCATATTCACCTTGCGTCAGTGCAAGAGACGTAAGGGCGAGTGCATCGACTTGGTAAGTCGTGCCACGAATCAAACACGAGATTGCTTGTTTGCTTGTCTATTCAATTCGATAACATGCTGCTATGATAACATGCTTTACGCTTTCGAAGATGCCATGAAATTGACCCTAAGGAGAACATAGCAAAATTATAAGCTAAGTTGCATGATTCAACATAAATATTATAATGTCGGTTTGGAAAGATGATCTTTGAATTAGTACATGCGAGGACGAACATACTGATCCCCCACCAGCTTCATGCAGGGTGCAGGGAATGGATTGCTCACGGCGAAGCGTTGCTTGAACGTGTTGAGGCTTGGAATGCTGAAGCGTATTGAAGCGTGCGATCGTGTTGACGCTCAAACTATGCAACTGGATTGATGAGGCCGAGATATAGAAGGCATGATGTATGGAACGGTGAAATCCTTTGTGGGCAAGAGAGAACCTGAGTGTTGTAGCCAATCTGGCATTAATTGTTAGGCTATCGAAAGCCATTATAATCTCAGTTTCAGATATCAATAAAGAGAATTGTTTTGTATACTCTGTTTTTCTTTTGTTGTTAATATTGAATCAAAAGATAACCATTTGAGAACTTGTCATCTTGCCTTGCACAAGCGCAACCCCAGGCTCGTACGGCATCACGTCCCCTGTGAGGACGATGATTCGGGTGATTCCAGGTCGGGGCGTGACATCCACAGACTGGGATGTAGGGGGCAACTGGGTCAGGGTGAAGATCTGCAAGGTTCTCCGATGTCAGCTGCTCTGACGCCATATCTGAATCATGTCCGTGTTCTCTGATGATCTCTGACTCCTCTTCCAGTAAGTGGTTCCCTGATCGATCTTCTGGTGTGGAAGAATCCGATGGGTCATCCAGTGGGGCTGTGTTGAGAAAGTCGAATTTGTTATAGAGGTTAAGTGCTGAAGAATTGTAGAGCACGATAGCTCAGCCCTGGAAGGTTGGCTCTTGATTGTGGGAATTGCCTGTGCTGGCTTCAAACCAGATATAGGAGTTGGAAAAAGGAAGAAGAGGTGATTGACAGGGTTGAGGGGATTTATTGAATTTCCTATTAATTTTTGTAGGGGTGTCCTTACAGACTTCTTTCTTCTTCAGTTCCGGGTACGCACGGAAGTAGTGCTCAATAGAGTGTCCACGCATTTGACAGTGTCTGCAGAAGATAATGTTATTATCATAGATAATTTACTGGGTGTGCGTTATGTTGCCAAGCAAGATTTGAATATGGTTTGGTAGGTTCTTCGATAGGTCAAGCTCCACGCAAATTTTGGCATAATTCGCTTTGGAAAGGTTGCTTGTTTCGTCTGTCGCGGCCACAAATGTACCAAAAGAGTTGGTGAAGCGCTTTAGCACAGCAAGGACAAAACAAATAAGGAGAAGATTGGGGAGGGTCACCCAGACTGACACGGTCGCTGAATCAACTTTAGGTTAAAATCTGGGGACCATCTGACGATTTTTATGATGCGAGAGTCTATTCTCCCAGTGCCTCACGACTAGACATTTATGTGGTCTGACTCAGATGATAAGTGCAAGATAATGTGTTTGGGATCCAAGGGGGCAACTCTGTATGCCGAGGTCAACCCCCAGCTGGAAATAACTTCCTGAACCCTCTGAAGTTTCGGGCAATCAGCTGTAAATTTTAGGAAGAAGGTGTGCGGGAAGGAGGCTGACAATGACGCCAACTCCAAGTCAGAGAAAGGCACCATAATCTTGGACGAATCTGAAGAGTAATCAACATCAGGGAGATCCACATCTATAAAACGCAGGAGGAGCTTGACTGATCTATCGGGTCTAAGCTTGTCAGCATATGATGCCACGATACCAGATGGAGGGACAACTAGCACAGGTGAAGAGGCCTGGCCGACGGTGGGTGCATCGGGAGCAGAAAAAAAGGCCACAAGGAAGCGCGAGGGAAGGTAAGGGGGAGGCGCTGGCAGAGGAAAGCGCAAGAGGTGGCACCCCGACAGGAGAGGGCACAAAGGGGTAGAAGGAGCCAATAGGGGAGCTGATACTGAGGTACGCCAAGATGGGGGTGCCCTGGCGGCCCAAGATAGGTGGCACCAGCGCCAAGGAAGCCTGGGAGGCCGACGCTGGGAGGGACTCCGTGCTAGACAGAGAGCAGGGACGGGGATTCACCTCCGACCGGATGGAGGGACTGGAATAGCGCCTGTAGAGGTGGGCAAAGAGTGGAGGGTAACGCCACCCGTAGATGGCACTGGAAAAGCGAGTTTCGAACCCGGGTGCGCCGAAGGAAAAAAACATGAGCAAGTCATCTCCGAGAGGCACGGGAGGGGGGAGGACGGCAGCGATGCCAACAATAGGGGTGCCCTCGCCCACAGAGAAAGTAGCTGAGGGAAGCAATGGAGAAGGCACCAACCTCGTGCCACTAAACATGCTCGTACCACCCGGGGACGGAGGGAAGATAGCTGCATGGGTGCCACATCGCGTAGCAGAAGAGGTAACGCAACTCAAGAAGCGTGCGGACCTAGAAATACTGGTTGCACAGAGGGACAAGACCTCTAATTTGAATTCAAAAAGGAAATGCGGCCAGGGGGTCAACCAGCCTCCAAGAGTGAGCCTGTGTGAGGAATGAGGCAGCCAGAGGATCAGGAAACAAGACAGGGCAAGTCGGAGCCTGGGGGGACGGAGAAGCAGGCGGCGAGGGGTCAGGAGATAGCCCAAGAAGGGCCAGGAGGTCAGGCGGCCAGGGCGCCGCTTGAAGCTGTAGTCGGGATGGCCGATCCATGGCGAACCACCGAAGGAAAAAGGGAGGGGAAGAAAAAGCCGGCCGGCGAAGAAGCACCGGACGCCGCTACGAACGATGGCAACACCCAGTCGGAAGGGCTGGGCTCAGGAAGCAGAGGACTCCCGTAGAACGCCTCCAGAGAGCTCTAGCAACAACATCATTCCTCTATAATCTTATGTTAACATATATATATATATATATATATATATATATATATATATATATATATATATATATATATATATATATATATATATATATTTATTTATTTTTATTTTTATATATATATATATATATATATATGGTATTTATATAAAAAAATATGGTATTTATATAAATGGCAAATATATGCTAGATAATTTAATTAATATTTTGGAACATTAATTCGAGTTCTATTTTTAGTTATAAAAAATGAAAATATAATCAAGTTACTCTAGTATACTATATATATATATATATATATATATATATATATATATATATATATATATATATAAGGGATTAGTAAAAAAACAAGCTGCTGCTATTATTCGCCTTATGGGAAAAGGACACAGCACAGTCCCGAGCCCAAAGGGCCACAAACTCGATCATTTCCTTCTCTTTCTTATATATTCTAACGAGCATCAAAGGAAAAAACCAAAAAAACCCTAATCCAATCCCTAGATGAACGACCCAGCGACCTCTCCGACCACCACACGTGTTGCCTGAGTGTTGCCGTCCGGCGTCGACAGCAGTTGTGCGCAGCCGCGTGCAACAGTTGCCACCCAAAACAGAGTAATGACTACAGCAGTAATAGAAATGTCGACCCTCTTCGTGTTGCGATTTCTTTGATATTTCTCCATCGTTTTACGAACCAATTAGACATTATCTGGGGACATTTGTGGAAGTTCAGCTTTCCTGGCTCACTAATTGGACTAGATGCTTATTTGGACGTGGACGATTCTACACTAGGCAAGTATATCTTGCCAACTTGTACAGTATTATGCATGTTTATTTACAATCATTCTAGTTCATGTCTATTTCTTTCTTGTGCTATCACGTGATTTTTGTACATATCGCATGATATTTTCATACTGTTTTCCTTTTATGCTAAATGTCTTTCTTTTCTTATCACATATTGGATCTATACTACACTCTACTTGTTTAGATTTTTGTGTTCTAGTGCATTGACTTGATTTTATCACTTGGACTTGATCTTGACTCGATTTGATTATATGTACTTTTTTGACTTGACCTTGACTTGTTATTAGACGTTGACTATACCTGACCACCTCGTTCGTGATCCTCCACAAAGCTACGATAGAGACTTACTATAGGTTGTGATCCCCCACCGAGCAGCGATCTATAGGGCCGTGAGCCCCCATTGAGCTACAGTTTACCCCAATTTACTTGTAGTCATGTCTAATACCACACTTCTAGTATAGCATGCCAGTGTCTTAGTTCCACGGTCTTAGGTTCCTTGTGTCGTAGTCTCCTTGTGTCTCACTTGATTCATTCACTACTATTTTTTATGTTTTTTGCATATTTATACTGTTATATTTTGCCATGTTTATATGTATCTTGCTAGTTCCATGAGGACCTGGTGATATCTCTAGGTTATTGGTGAGCAGCTGTGTAGAATAGGGAGGCGGTTGATGGTTTTTTGTAGGATTCAGGTGTCAACAGTGGTACTCTTTGTTATTCTTCTATATTTTATATTTATTACCATTTCTATCATCGCTGTTATAGCCTAGCTTTATAGACCTATCTTGTTATTCGGGTCTAATCGAACACATATGATAGTGGACTGCAGACCACGAACCATATTGTTCCTTCTTGATGTTTATTATTTTATGTGGATTGAGATTTAGTTTTGACTTGCCATGATTGGACTTATAACCATAGTCTAGACAGTTTATACGTATTCGAGCAGGGCTGGCATCCTCTCGATACGTAGCTGCATGTATATGATCTTATAGTCCTATATATTTTGGAACTATGGTGCCACATCTAGCACATGAGATGCACCCAAGTGGGAGGGGGACTTTGAGAGTTGACATATTCCAGATGTATAAACATCTGAGCCAACTCTGTACAGCTTGCCATCAGCCAAGCACATGACTTTCAACGCACGTTTCTAGCTTACTGCTGGATAGCACATTGAGGGCGCATGGCCCTTACTGCCTTGGATTTTTTCATTATATCCCGGGAAGGAGCATGGTAATCAGAATGCAAATTTTTCTTGCCTTGGTGGCAAGTGATTCTATCGAATACAGAGAGCTTTCTCTGCACAGCAGAGCCTATGCACGGGAGTGTGGCTGTGCCCTTATTCTTTCGGCGCATCTTCTTCGACAGGGACGAAGCAGGTTGGGAGTTGCAGTCAGCACTATACTTTTCTGGCAGATGTGCAACCCCAGAAGTAGTATTCTGTTAGCTGATGATGTCAGCAGTAGGGGTTGGTTACGGTGGTGCAGCCCCTGCAGTGTTGGTGCTCGGTGTATCGCCTTTGGGCACCCAAACTCGACAAGTCTCCTTCGACGTTGGCAGCTACTTCGAAGGACTCGCACTGCATTCAGAGATGAACTCCTCGTACGCTCGTTGGTCGAAGCGTACAACCAGCATCTTTTGGAAGGAGACGACCTTGTCGTCGTCAGATTGCGACACCGTTTTATCGTTATAACAAAGTCGTCCTCAGCAGAGTCGCCAACTTTTTTGTCATTCAAAAATTATTGAGAAACTTTTTATACAAACAAAACAAGTATAACTGGATCCTTAACAGGATCTTTCGAGTACAATTTATTTTTTAGGGACAAATGGTGATGGAGGGTTAATTCTTTACTCCGTTGATGATCTGACGACAATCGTAAGCTCTCTGAATGTATGAATAAATCTAGGAGGAGCCTGGTTGAAAGAATGATCCTTCTATTTATTGGCGGGAGCATAATCCATTCATGTGTGCATATACGATGCGTGCATAGATAGTTTGCACGTAGGATTGCTACGCACATGACTTTGTTGGGCGCAGGAGACGCTGCACCCGGAATGCTTGAACTGAATCTGGTATAACTGTACTGTTGGGCTGCGGATGAGCTGATACGTGGCAGTTGTTGAAATTCGTTAGTTGCTAAAATTTTGGGTCATTTGTACCCATTAATGAGCAGAACTGAGTCAATGACATGTAGCACGTATACATAGCTCAAAGATCTCAATTGTTTGAGAGATCATAGATTTGATACGCCTGGAAGATCCAGTGCTTGAGGAGACTTGGCGTATAACTTCTGGGATCAATAGCAAGTCTGGGTGCACGGCTTTGGGGCGTATGCCATATTTGAGCGCATGGGTTTTTGGCACATACAAAGTTTTGTTTGGGTCAGGCATGTGGCAGAGCACAACTATAACCGCAGATAAGTAATGATTATGCTGACGTCGACGTCTCTTTGTTCTCTGTGAAAACTGTCAACTGTTTAGTTTCTCAAGACGCATACGGCTGACTTCTGACACTTAGCATTAAATGTTTTGATGGGCAAAGACCTCGTATAGGCGCATCATCTGTGGGGCACATACACCATGAAGCACCTTACTTGTGGGGTGTATCATTCTGTAGAGAATATCAGTTTGTGGGCGTATCACCTTCGGTCAACCTCGGAGCGTTTTGGGCTCGAATTAATGCTTTTGACTTAGTTGAAATCGAGATGGCAGATTCATTGCCATTAATACTAGGTTCATCGCATTAACTTCGGGGAGGCTTCCACTTGGCACATGGGCTTAGTTCTGCCTTGGCCTATAAATAGATGTGTTCAAAGAGTTGGGGTTTGCTCGTTCTCATTTCACACAAGTTTTCATCGAAAATGAACTCAATCGATCCTCCTCCTTGGCAACTCAGTCAGTCGTAGGTTGTAGATCTCCTCATTCAAAGAAGCTTTGATTTTAACGACATACTCCATCAAAGAACTGAGATGCGTTGAGTTAGCTATAGACAGAGCAGTTCGTGCTTGTGTACCTTACTGGCAGTATTCTTTTTCGAAACAACACTAAGTGCAAAAATGTTGAGTACCGAGTTTGGATCGATTGCCAACCCACATTCTTCTCAATAACTTCTTCGGATGGGGGATGCGCCTATGCTTTGATGAGGAAGCGATGCGCCCCTGACGAGGAAGTGATTCGCTCGTGACGAGAATGTGATTCGCTCGCAATGAGGAAGAGATGTGCCTGTGTTGAGACGTAAAATGTGATGTGCCAATCTGTAGAGTTTAAAGTAGGTTGTAGTAGACTCTCTATGTAAAAGCCATGTAATAGATTTTCATGCATCTATCTGCTATCTTTTATGATGCACAAACTATGCATTGTGTCTTTGGCGCATGTCCTTTATTACGCATACAGATGCACCTTTTTGAACATTGTTTCTAGGTGCATGAATTTCCATACTTCTACATAGTCATCTGCATCCTGACGGTTGTCATCCATCTCTCTCTAGGAAGCTCGATGGCCTCCAGCTTGTGCTCAATACTGGTGAGCCAAGCATGATCCTCAGTAGGTTCCTTAGTGACGAAAAATGGAAGGGGCACCATATGAAGGAAATCTTTAATAGGTCCCGTCGTTGGCCGTAGTGGAAGAGGTGGTAGTGGCTGTTGCTCCACTGGCCTCTGTGTCTGCTGCTGCTGTCCCGGCTATGCCTGGTGCAGGTGGCGATGCTCGCCCTGCGGTACCTCAACCTGTCTAGAGATCTGATCTTAGGGACCTGGGGTCAATATGAGGGCCTTCCTCGAAATCGTCTCCTCTAACATTTCGGTGTCTCGGGGGACACTGTTCTGCTGTGCCACACGTCCACTTTAGAGGTTCATAACTCTGAAAGGTGACATGCAAAATTTAGTGACTTGGAATCAAACATGATACAATTTAATAATGAAGGCGATGTGGAGGTGTTATAGAGAGGCATTTAAGCAAGTAGATGAGATGCCAACTTCTAATCCTAATTGCAGGCTCGCTTGGCATAGTTAGGTGACAAAGACGATTTAATTCTAGACCTGCATGGGCCACCACAAAAACCATGTCATGCCCAGTTCCAAAAATGTGGAACCGAGCCATGTAGCGATGGCGAGCGCGTACCACTCCAATGGTTATCCTAATTGAATAGAACCATTGGGGTAGCACTTAAGCTATAAAGTATAATAGTAAGTAATGCCTAAATCTTAAGTAAACTAATCACATTCACAGAAACAAAATCTAGAATACATAGCGATAAAAGTCCACAAATGTGCTGAAATAAATAGTTTGAATGTAACATAGTACAATATTGAATAGAAAGTCTTGCAGGAACATTCCCACTAGTACAATACAGAATGGAAGGAAAACAGTAAGATAAGTATATCAGATAACCGGCTAAGTAGATAATGGTAATCAGATCAAATGAAGAGCTCTACCACTGAGTCAAAGGTAGTCTCTTGGAAGAACCTCATCCTCAGCTGCTAGTCATGCTCCTGAATCAACCCAGATACGTAAATCTTCGGGTACTCCTCCTCACCAAAATCTAGGAAGAAAACCAGGTCCTCAACAGGATGCAACAAGGTACATAATATGCAAGCCAGGAGTACAACAGTGCTAATATATATAAGATAAGAATGAGAATACAATGTAGGTGAATCTAACATAACCAACTAAATAATATACAATTTTGAGAACACTCAAACACGCGGGCTGTCAAGGTATAACCCGGAGGCCTGATAGGCACTCCAGCAAACTATAAAATACCCAACAGTTTTATTAAGGAAGCTGTGGCAAACTATGAAATCTCCGAAGCTCTGGTAGTGAGACGATGACATACTCTAGGGAAATGTAGCCCAAGCGCATGGTATATGTTCTCCCCTCCCATGTGACCTTATGAATAATGTCCACGAGGTGCTTGGTCAGATCCTTTAACTAGGTTTGGTGGCCCATGTAGGTCTATTTTTGCAAAATTGTACGAACTCGCGGCAGTACTTAAATTAGTCATACTATTGCGATCCTGTGATTAGGAAAGTGCTCATTCACAATTAGGATTGATTTAATTTTAAGAGAATAACTAGGACTAGGAGTCCCTTATTCAATTTGACTGTTGGATAGTTAAGGTTGCTACATAGGCCACGTGATTTAAGTAGAGATTTATTGAATTTAAGACCCTATTAGATAAATTGAGGAATTTTTCTAGGAGAATATGTTATTTTGTTTTGATATGGAGGTAGGATCAAAGATGGGTAGACTATTTGCTTGGTAAGTTAGGCCTTTCTAGAATTCATGCTCTAACCTTGATAAATTGTTCAAATTTTCTTTTTTGCCCTCTTTAGATATCATCCTCATATCGTAAGTCCGAATTACTTATTTATTTCCCATTTTGCCCTAAGGAATTATTTTTATAATTTCTGTTTCTGTTATCCATATATGAATCACGAGTTAGTTTTTGATTCAAAGTTTTCCCCTCAATCATTTGAATATCCCTGAAATAGAAATTATAATGTTTATACTTTCTCTTGTCTTCAGTTATTTCCTTCCTAATCGATCATCTTATTTTCAAGAATTAAGACTTATAGGACAGATACTTATACTTTTTTATCTTGATCTTCTTGGAACTTGTTTGAATTTCTAGAAGCTCTTTTAAAATAATTATGGATATAGTTAGAATAAATTTCGATGACTTACAATGGCAAGGCAGGTGTGCATTGTCCCCATTTATTTAAGTTATGGAGACTACGGGTTCACTGCAGCCAGCAGCGCACTGGCAAGGCATGACCCCTAAGTTAAAATAATTCCAATTAAGCGTAGGTTATCGAATTATATTAAAACTATGTCCTAGTTTCCCTATTTTTATCTTCGATTTACTATGTCAATATTGGATAAAGTTAATAGAATATTCGATACCATATTATATTTGAGTCATGAAACCATGGGTTTACTACAGCCAGATGTACACTGGCAAGGAATAAATTTTCGGCAAAATGATTCACATATACATACGGCATTTGGAGATTATTTAGACGATATCCTATTGGCGTATAACTATTATTATTTGTCACGAACCGCAATTCTGGCACTCTCACTCCAAATTAATTTGATATCATATTTCTTAGTATCGTATTCTCAATAAACTGGTAGTTCTTTATTTTTAATCTTTCCTATTAAAAAATCATCATATAGTTCCTCCTAGAATAAATTACTATATTTGATTCTATTCCACTAGATTCTTAGCCGTACATAGATTCTGATTCGATGATCGTGCCTAAATAATTTATCGAGCCGAAACAACTTCGATTTGATCATTCTTCAATAATTTTGATCGCGACTATATTATTTGACAATATTTCGATCGTGCCCATTTGCATCTTTTCATAGATTTTGATTCTATTCGCTCATTAATTTTGATCGTTATTGTATCTTTCCTTGATCATACCTTGTCATGATCCACACCCGTTTTTCGGATACGAGTGCATGTACAAGTCCAGCATATGCCGCGGTATCGACGGTAGAACGTTGTCTAGACCATAATGCTCAAATCATAATAATAATAATTTTATTTCTCATTCACATTACTACATTAATTACAACATTTATAAGATTTATATTTGAAGAATTTATAAGTCTCACAAAATAAAATAAAACAACTAATCTATCTAACTGGTCTTCTAGATTGGCCTTCCAACATACCCATGTCTTTCCAAATGGTCCAAAGCGTAATGTAGTAGGCAATTATCTGGAAAAATCTTGATTTCCAGTCAGGAATAGAATAAGCACACAGACTGATAAGCTATTCTAAACATAGTCGAATTTGTAATACATGAAAATAGCATATATGAAATAAAACTAGCAAGTAAACTGATATCATGGCAAATCAAGAAAGAAACAGGTACTCTATAACATGATATATCTACTAGAAGAAACATGTAAATAGGGTGGCATGGCAAGTGGTGAAGAAGACAAGGGAAATCAAGTAAATGACAACTATCTATGTGTTTTGAAATATCGTGTTCGACATATGAACGGCTAGGGGGTGAATCTGGCACCCCGTACGTATTCTGTGCGGCTACTATTCTCCACGAAAGACAATGGGGATAGAAAAGGTAGTTCGCACGTCTACTAAGATATTTTTTCGCCCGACTAATATACTCATGGATAAGTCACGAACACGGTAATCAAGTGAATGGTACTCAAGAAATATAATATATAGAGATCCATGATACTAGCCCGTATGACAAGCGTGTCAGCAAGCAGGAGAAGCATATGTATAATATGTAATAGAAAAAGTATTAGGAATTAAAATCAATTAATATATATACATGCCTGGGGTCCTTTACTGGTAAAACCGATAATACTGTTTCGTTCAAAATAGTCCCGTTGGCTTAGGAGCATCACGCAAAACTGACAATATCTAACCACTCAGTGAGCCACAAAAGTCAAACTCGCGCAACAGTCTACGAATGCTGAAACAGACATCACCAACGTGTTTGGTATATTAGAACTGTCTAAAAATGCCTACTCAAAAGGCCAATTCAGGACACAAGGGCAAAATCCTAATTTTGGATCAAAAACGATGTCCACCGTTGGATCCACTTTGCACCAAAAAGTATGCCAGTACCTATGATCTCTAAAGTCATCAAACTATATGTCCACGGGTCCAGTTTGACGATCGTATGTCCAAAGTTGGATTCCGGTCGGCCGCGCACAAATTCGCCTGGTTGATCAGGTCGCGGGCCTGCTAAAATAACGTTTCCATCGACCTTCTCAGAATCGAACCAAACTTGGCTCACAGAATCAAGAAATGATACGGTCTTGTTGGCACAAGTTTTGTCTTAAGATGATGAACGTGCACAAAGTTATGGACTATTTTACAAAAGGGGCGATATGGGGTATCTCGACGAATATGCCTCGATTTTGTCGTGCACACACAGCAAAATTGAGTTCCATCTAATCCCACACGTCGACAACATCCATACGCGTCTTTAGATGCTTATGACTTGCCACCACGTCGTCCGGTTAGTCAGGATGCACGCCTTATCGGTGATTTTTAAACTTTTAAAAATAGTTTTAAAGCATTTTTTCCTCAGTTTTGGAAAATGGATTACTCTGCATATAAACAATGAAATAAAAAAAATAAAAAATAGGTTCTAGAGTCCTATAGGTTTTCTAAAAGTCCCTTCAAGTAGTTTTCCTAAACTGTTGATGGATTGACAATGAATCGCCTTCCAAAACACGTAACTGGTAGTTGATATTGTCACATAATAGTGCAGTTTTTTTGCCAATTTTGGAGTCAAGTTTCTGGACAGGTTGTTCGCTATTCGCGAAACTCTAATTTACTGGGATTCCTAAAGGGTTATATCTCTCTCCGTAGGAATTTACGGTTCGTAAATCGGTCGAGAATTCGGGAAGAAAATTGTTGGAGAAACCGGTTACCTAACGGCGAGTTGTTGTTGTTGCTACGGGTTGAAGTTGCATGTTCGGCCAGCTCTAGCCATCGCCGATGACCTGCAGATGGTCAGGAAGGCCGCTCAGGGGTTTCCCAAACCCCAGGGTCATCGTGGGTCAGGAAGGTGTGACTGCGAGATTGTTTCTGTAGGGTTTCGAACGAAAGAAGAAAACTGTCGATATATATATATATATATATATATATATATATATATATATATATATATATATATATATATATATATATATATATATATATATATATATATATATATATATATATATATATGGGTTTAGGGGCTTCGGGCCTACATACAATATATATATATATAGTCTAAATCCCAAAATTCACAAGGATGTCTAAGAAAAAAAATTTAATCATATTTTTAAATAAATTTTATTTGAATATCGATTAATATTCGTATCTATATTCTATATATCACAGTTACTTTAGAAAACTATGTTTATCAGATCATTAAAATAAAATACATCATACCCACACAAAATATGTCGACACGGACGTCTTTGGATGTCCTGCATGACTACATGGGCTTGGGTTTAGTTCGGGTCCAGTTTGACTAGTTTAGCACAACTGGGTCTCCTAAAAAGTCAATAATCTAATTAATAAATAATTAAATCGTTTGTAGGGATTAAGTCGCAATTCTGCCTGATTTTTTAGTTAGAACACACGTATGACTCAGCCTTCCCTACTATGGCTAATACAGTAGTCAAAGCACATAACTACACTTTCCGTGCCATGATTCCTAGTCATCTTGTACTCCAAAATTTTGACCATGACTAAAGCCTTCTATCATAATAATTACTATAGAAAATATTTATAAATTTCATAAATTCCTATTTAAGTCAAATAAACAATAAAATATATATTTCAATTTTTTGCAAAATGGAGTTACAAATCTATCTACCTTAAAAATAAATCTGTCCTTGAATTTAAGGACTACTAGAATAGGTGAACTTGGTAGATTGGTGAAAGGTAGTAAGAATTTATGATTAGAACATATTGATCAAATAAATAAAAAGAGAAAGAAAAAGTCTTGAACTCTAAAGGCCCTAAATTGCTCTCAAAGTATCTAATTTAAAACAAGTTTTTGATAAAAGAAATAATCATAAAATAAAGTATCGATAAAAATTACCTTCAACCACGATAAATAAAATAAAATAAATTAATAAATAAAAATTCTGAAAATCCGGGAAGAGAGGATTTAGAGTTAGGGATTTGGAATTAGATTTGAGAATTAGGGTTAGGGATTTGAGGGGTTGTGTCACGCCCCAGAACCAGAATACTGGAGAGCGGGGGAATGACTCAGCCAGCTACGTATTACGGGTAGATGAATACCATATAATACGATCAATGCTGTCTAACAAGACGAGGGGGTGCATACTACATGAAAGTCTCCCTATGGTCACTTCACATCTATTGTCTCAATCATTCAAACAAGAAACAGAAAATAGAGAACATGTAAGATAAAGCAGTAAGGCGTCCCAAACGCTCAGTCAAAATGTTCTTGATATCTGGCTTTACAAAACACAGCCAGATAATGTAGTCAGTATACATAATTGTTATCAGCTACAGCCTGATTTAGTTACAATTATGCAAAAATAGGTACAAGACAATCCGACTAACATGTCGGTGCCAAACGGCAAAGTATAAAGTATTTAACAAAACGAGCGGGGAAGTAAGAAAACCCACTCGAGCCCTCCTGCGATCATCCCTCTAGTGTTGACCATCGTGGAGGTAGAAGTAAGCTGGATCCTCGGGGACCGGCTCTAAATCTGGCCATGCAAAACCAGAGAGGTTAGACCTCTAACAGCAAGTACCGCAAGGAAGCACGATATGAGAGATTAAAACCAGTAATGAGAAAATATGATAAATAGATCTCTGCTTTCTACTGGGATTCACATAGTATCACGACACTTCGAACCAACCTCCCAACCAAACAAGGACAGAAGTTGGCACGTTATGTCCTGACATTCTGATCATCTCAGTTAGGTAACAGAGGACATACAGTACACAAACAAATTAATTTAAACGGCCATTCAACTACTACGGCTTACTACTGTGAGTTCCAAGTTATCCTGGAATTATGCAATAGGGATTCCTCAGTTCTTAATATGTACAAGCAAGGCTAGTTTACCCAGTCAATCAATTGCGCCAATCATGAATTAGACGAGTCCCAGCAGGACGCCCGTCATCAATATACAATATACAATAGATAATATAACCAGATACCGCTTCCTACCCGTGTGGCAGATTTGCAGTATCTGTGGGGACCAGCTGGCCTGTCGGGTACTACTAGTCCCAAGAGGGCTGCCATGTAAGAATTCGAAAATCCATTCTCTCCATGCAATCATTATTTTTTTAACTTAATAGTCTCTACATTGAGTGAAATCCCATGCCGTGGATCATGGTCATTCAAATGAGTACTTCCGTACAAGTACGATATGCCCAACTCTACAACGATACCCGTACGGTTAGATTGTAGGTCTTACATAGCGTAATGCGACAATCAAAACTAACCACGGAATAATCATGCCTTGACCATAAAGTACACATGCTGCTTTTGTAAAATAAATAAATAAATAAATAAATTGAAGCCTGCATGTGCATGTATGTCAATATTCGGGATCAGCCAGTCGATTACAATAGTTCATAGTTAATATGAACGTGTCTCATTCATTCAATTTAATAAGACGACTAGCCAGTCTCTTAGTTTCAACTAGGAACGCATGATCAATTATTAGTCAAAGTAACAGTCGGGGTCAATTCGTGACAAGGCATGAAAGTCAAATTAGTATTAAGCATGGTCGAGTCTATAACTAGCATAAAATAGTTGGTAACACATTCTTGAAGCCAAAAAAAAGATCTACAACTTTCATGTTGGGAGTTGAAAGAAATTCTAGCCATAATTCAGTCAAAATAGGACATATAACAGTCAGAAACAACCAAAATAGGCATATGCGGACTATTCTGCGACATGCATGCGGAGCTACTGCGATATGCGGCTCATGCGGCCCTACTGCGACACCATATGCGGCTCAACTGCGACATACAGCTCATGCGGCCCAACTGCGACACCATGCGGCTCAACTGCGACATGTGCCCCATGCGGCCCAACTGCGACACCATACGGCTTAACTGCGACATGTGCCCCATTCGGCTCATTTGCGGCACCATATGCGGCTACTGCGACATGCGGCCCCATGCGGCCCAACCGCGACATCTATGCGGCTCTACTGCGACATGCGGCTCATGCGGCCCAACCGCGACATCTATACGACTCTACTGCGACATGTGCCTCATGCGGCCCAACCGCGACATCTATGCGGCTCTACTGCGACATGCGGCCTCATGCGGCCCAACCGCGACATCTATGCGGCTCTACTGCGACATGCGGCTCATGCGGCCCAACCGCGACATCTATGCGGCTCTACTGCGACATGCGGCTCATGCGGCCCAACCGCGACATCTATGCGGCTCTACTGCGACATACGGCTCATGCGGCCCAACCGCGACATCTATGCGGCTCTACTGCGACATGCGGCTCATGCTGCAGATGAACATAGAGGTTTGACCAAAATTGTTTTGGCCATAACTTTCTCAAAATAAATCGGAATCTAACTTTTCAAAAGCCAAAGTTCAGTAGAATTAAATTCTCTACAACATGGAACCACTTATTTTTGAAAACAACAAAGTTTGATAGATCAAAACCATAAAATCCATATGAAAACCAAAACTTGAAACTTAGATCTACACCCAACCATCCATGAAAATCAAGAACTTCAAGACCTAAACTTGTAGAGGATGAGAAGATGAACAATATAGACTAAAAATAAATGGGGATGCATGAAATCCCTCATGGTGTGCAAGATGTACTTGCCTCTCACAAGTGGGTTAGGGTTTGGTGGAGAAGTAAATGTGAATGAATGAAGAGAGAGAATGAAAGAAGAACTTTTATATCAAGGTCAAGTGGATCTCCACCATTCATTCTCTCCACCAAATCCAAGCCATCCATTCCTTTCCATGTTGAACCAAACCGAACCAAATTGGTTTACCATGAACCGAAATGAACCAAGAGCCAAGAAAAAGCAGAAAATAAAATAATTAGCATGAAATTAAAAGAATTAAATATAAAATAAATGCATGACAGATACTAAATAAATTCGGGCAAGCGGTATACGTATAAAAATACTCATTTCGGGAACGGGGAGTGACAGGTTGTAAATTGTGGTGATTGGAAAATTGCGGAGAATAAAAGAGGACTCCCCCTCTTTATATAGGGGGGTTGGAAATTCCCTAATTTGGAAAGGAATTGGATTAGAATAAATCTAGATCAAATCTTTCTATAAATCAAATCAAATGATTGTCTTAAACATAATTAATTTAATATATATATATTTTATAACAATAATAATTTAAGATAATTTTTAGTACCAACAAATAATCTGTACAATTAGGTTTTCATAAATATAATCTCATTTTAATAATATATTCTAGTAGTCAAGACGATAATTAATAAATAAAAATTAAATCAATTACATATTGAATCCAACAAATTCAAGATTATTTAAAATCAATCCATAATGTACTAGATATTATTAATACTATTTAAGATATAATTAACCAAATCTAAATTTAATACATTTGTAAATACTTTAAAATAGTACCTTGAAATAATACTCAATGTTAAATAACATTTAAAATATATTTTTTGTAAATTCAAATCGTAAAGCAAATGATAATATTAGACAAAATAATCCTAGAAGTACATTATATAAAATAAATTAATAAATATTTTTGCCATTCCAATATATATATATATATATATATATATATATATATATATATATATATATATATATATCTTTCTCAACCATAGAATATTTTTTCCAACACGAAAATATCTATATAATAATAAAAAATATTTAAAACTAAAAAAAAAGTGGACTTACAAATCTACTCACCTTAAAAAATATTCGTCTTTAAAATTTTAAAGGAGAGGACTAGGCACTAATAATCAAGAAAAGTAATACGATCCAAAATTGGATAAGTGTAACAGCGGATAGAATCGAATAAGGAGGGATGCACTTTTGGCACGATCCAGAATATTCAAAATATTTGAGTCACGATTAAATTTTTATTTAATAGTGATCAAGGAATTCAGTTTAGCATGATTGGTTGTCTTAGGCGCGATCAAGATACAACCAAGTTATATGATAAAGGATTTAGTCAAGGTCAAAATCTAAGCATGCATAGGGATAGAACCGAAATAGGATTAACTAAACGAGAAAGGTTGTTAGGCACGATTAACTACTATTGAAATTATATAGGCTTGGTCAATATCAAAATTTAGACAAGTCCAAATATTGCTAAAATTACTTAGATTCAAGTAGGATGTAGTTACAATCAGGCTAAGCATGAACATGATTAAAATAGTCATGATCACAGAGGAAAGAAATCTAAACATTAGCAACAATTGATTTTGAAATATAGGCACGACTATGACTATAGTCTAATAGTTTAGTCACAATCAAAGTCATTTAGGAACGATCAAATTCAAATTTATTTGGCACAATTAACTCGATTAAAAATTATTTAGGCACGATTACCGAGTCAAAATCTAGAAAAATATGCGAATTAACACGATCAAACACTACAACAAAATAGGTTAATAACGACACTTTATCTACGACACTTTCCAAATAAGTGTCATTATTCTTTCGTCATGATGGCACTCTACGAAAACGTGTCGTCATAAATGAGTATTTATCATAATCTACGACACCTCCTTTAAAGTGTCGTAAACATAAATTTAACAACACTTTTAAGGACATTTATAAATGTCGTATAATAATATATACTATATACAACACTTTTAAAATGTCATATAATATTATAAAGTAAATACAACACTTGAAAAGTGTTGTGTCAAATTTATTCCCCCCCCTTTTTTCGTTTGCCGCCCCCGCCTGGCTGTAATCTCCCATTTTTTTCGTTTGCCGCCCAATTCTCTCTCAAAGTTTGGAGAAGCTTATAAAAACCTTTCCCAAAATTTTCTTTTCCATCCGTTCTCTTTTTACTTTCTCTCTCTCTCTCTCTCTCTCTCTCTCCTCCGTTCTCTCTCAGAGTTGGCGGCAAGAGGTCTTCACCGCCGTTACCACTGTTATCGCCGTCACCGCCGTCACCACTGTCATCGCCGTCACCACCGTCACCACTGTCATCGCCGTCACCGCCGTCACCACCGTGTCTAGGTCATCTCTCACTCCTTCATCTTCTTCCTTTCTTTTTATGAATTTTTCTTCCTTGATTTATTATATAGGGTTTCCTTTCTTATTTAGGGTTTACATGAAGAAATTAACATCTAGGGTTCAAAATTTAGGAATTTGTTTGTGCTTCAAAACTTTGGGAAGATTAAGTTTTTTATTTGGAGTTTAATTTCTGAAACATAAGTTTTTATTTGTTGTGTGTGAATGAAATTCATAATTGGGTCTTAGATTGTAGGTTCCGGATGAATTTTTGATTGTGTGTGAATGAATTTTTTATTTGGGAATTTATTTTGGAGCACGAGTAACTAAGAATCTCTCTTAATATGTGTTTCGGTAAGGGGATTTTTCATCTTAGAAATCTGAGTAATTTATTCTGTGCATCGAACGGCCCCTTGGTGATTATCCTATTCATATACGGTATCATATACTGTCTAGACTAAAGAACCCTAAGTACATTATACAAATACCATATTAGTCGTTATGCACTAGTGGAATGCACACAATCCAAAAAATGTATATGCGAGTCTCTTGGTAGAAATATATGATTAGTTGACTGACACTTGTTGTCACACTTTGCCATGGACACTAGGTGTCTGATATAATAACAACCAAAAATCTAGACATGTGATAGTTCGCTATATATGCGTTAATCTAAATATATGAAACATGAATATCTTTTCTTGTTGAGTTTGTGTTTGGAAAGTTTGGCGCTCAATGATAGAAAATTGGTAAATTTTATTGAAATAGTATAATATTTGCATCTGCTAACTAGAGACTTAACACACTTCATCTTATAAGTATCTTTATTTCAAAGAAAAACTTGTCATGTCACACAGATGAACATGAGGAATATTATTAGCAAAAAAATGTCCTACATATCATAGTTTGGAAGTTATTGACGTAAGGAGAATATAAGTAGTAGAGAGGTGATATAGTAGGAGATGATCTCCCTGCACCTTGTCAGCAGTCTTAATTGAAGTTTCAATTATAATAGAATGCTATTTGTTTGCTCCTTTCTCTTCAATTGTTTGTTCCATCAACATACAATCACCAGTTTCTTCAAATGTTAAGCAACATTACTTGCATGGTTCTTTTTTAAATTAAGCTATGTTCCACCAGAGCATGAGAGGAATTTATTATAGCTTTCATCCTGATCCCCTACCTCTCTATACATTGGATTTTGCTTCATGACAATGCAATTGTGGAAAGTGCGAGTTTATCATACTACCTAGAAGCAAAAGATGGTAGGTTGGATCCTCCCCTTAGCCGTGCAATGCAGCAATTATGTCAAACGTGATCCAACTCTAACAATCATTCAGGATGGAGGAGTTTTAAGGCAATTAAGACAGTTTTGAGGTCTTTCATTAGAGAGAGATTTTACTAAACAACCAAATGGTTACTAATCATTGTAGGATATTCTCCATGAGAGTAATACTCCAAATTGGACACCACAATTAACATGTGTTACTGTTTATATGGATTCACTTTGAAGTTTGGTCATGGGCCATCTGTGGTAGCTTCATATGCTTTCTTACATTTTTGTTAACATATAAATTCTTTTATCTAAATATTCATAATACTTAGAGTGTCTGTTTGTGATATGTGGTGTATACGATTTCTGTTATTTGCACTACTGAAGGTTAACAAGTCATCTGTTCCACTCTACCTAGTATTTGGATCCTTGGATACATCAATCTCCATGAAATTTTCTTTTCTACAATAGTCTGTTCTTCATATAGCTAAATAACTTTGCAGTAACCACCATATCTTTGTTGGAGCCATAACCTTGATGTGTTACTTTGTATAGGATGATCACTACACTCTAGATTAAATACCAAGCTATCCTGAAACTGTATGCTGTCTATTGTTCTTGATTAATTACAGATTTTGTCAATGCATATCTTCCTGTGTAGTATTGACAAGTTAATGTAGTAAATGTGTTTCCTGCTTTCTGACAATGTTTTAAAGTTATGATGCAGTGAGATATTCTGCAATGTGAATACATTCTTTTAAGGATTTTTTCAGTAGTATTTCTCTTATAATTTTCATTTTTCCCCAGACGGACACTACAACAGATATGGGATATGATAGCGTGCGCTGAACGCTGTAGAATGCATGTTATAGCATATTACGTCCGCTATATATGCCCCCGCTATAATAACCCCATGTACAAGAACGCTATAAAGTTATAGCGTTCACGAACGCTATTCATGGATTATAGCGTTCATTGACGCTATAGACAATGTATAGCGTTTTGAAACGCTATATGATAGTTATAGCACTTAGGAACGCTATAGAACTTTAATAACATTCATGAACGCTATTAATATATTGTAGCGTTCATGAACGCTACAGACATGTTATAGCACTTGCAAACGCTATATAGTTTACATAGCCATTACGAACGCTATATTTCATTAATAACATTTGTTAACGCTATAAATGGTTATGGCGTTCCTGAACGCTGTTTATTTTTAATTGCGTTCCTGTATGTTATTTACTTGTTAATAGCGTTTCGATATATATATCTGCTTTTTATAGCATTTCTTTCCTGCTATTTATATGTGCAACAATAGCATGTCAGAATGCTATTGCAGAGTCAAAATTCTGTATTCGAAAATTTGCAAAATGCAGCACATCAGAATACTATTGCAGATAATGCCACAGTTACACAAAATGCAGGTATTCAAAAATTTAAATGCGAATCAATCACAGAATGAATTCCGAACATAAGTAAATTCATTAATTTCACTGTCTAATATATGTAGAACAACGAAGTAGTACCAAACATTCAAAATCCTTAATTTCTCCATGTAGAACAACGAAGTAGTACCAAACATATGTCCAAAAATTAAACATTAACAGTGTAGTCCCCTACATATATCCCAAAATGTTGACTATCTAACATTTAGCTCCCTTCGAGCCTATCCACAACCAAAACTCCTCAGAAAGTATCCTCTTCCTTCATCCAACCTACACAAAAATAGGAGAAAAATCATTAGTGTAAAGAAAAAACATCTCGAGCCAATCCAGACAATTGACGAAAAGTAAATTATATATTGGGATAGGAAAAGTGATGCCTTACCAGTGCACTAATTGAGTCTTATGTGTTTATATATTCTGTTGTAATTGTAATTGTCATGTTGATCCATAAATTAGCTTTCAAACAGCTATTAAGTATATTTGCAATGTGTCATGTTGATCCATAAATTAGCTTTCATCCCGGAATGTAAGGAAGAATATAACTAAGATATCATTTTCCTACTGTTATACCTTATAATATCTTTTGGATTATTTGCTGAGAAAGTTTAAGTTCTACCAAATGCTACACCATAAAGCTCCAAGTGCAATTTCCACCAAAAATAAGCTAAAGCTCTCAATTGTTTTGACAAAATTAAGAAATATAAATTCTATAAACCTTTCTAATAAGCTCAAGGTATTTTGTACCAACTGTTCTACTTCAACTATTTTTTTTGTAGATCTTCATTTATGATAAGAAAGATAACAGAGCTGGTAGACTCTCAGGTTCAGGAAATAGTCTAAAAAGGATAGTCAAAACCAATATAAAAGGAAGATGAGCAGCTAAACAGAAGAATCTAGTTAGCCAAGATGAAATATACAACAGAGAATATCTAAATTAACTGTCAAAGCGACAACAGAACAACCAATAATATAAAAGACAAGTGCAGATGAGTGTTTTCTACCTCAACTTCCACACCTTATGTTGTCTGAACAAATACATGAGGGCCTCACACCTGGAAGATCCAACATCAATCAGTATTGACAAATTCTCAAACATTATAGAAGATGTACATTTAAAAAAACACTACCATACAACTCTAGCAGTTCAGTTTTCCCTGACTTCTCGATTCCTCGGCTAAAGATTTTTTAATGCACATATGATATGGAGTATGTGTATTGGAAGATATGAAGTATGTGCATATTTAACTAACTTTTATTTTTTTGGGTGAAGAGAACATACCATGGTCCTGGAGTAAATATAGCCATATCCAACCCTAGAATGAGTAAATAAGTATACATATGTTACATAGAATGAGGATTAAAGAAACATATTTCTAGGCAAAAGGTCTTTGCAAAAAGGTTATCTTAGTCTCGTACCTTCCACCAACCCTAGCAAGACCATGTTTTGAAAGACCACACTTCACTTCTTCAACCTATGTAAGGAACAAGTAAAAGCAATCACAGAGCAATATAAACAAGAGAAAAATGGTAAACAACAAATAGCCAATGGTTGGGTCACAAATGAGTAAGCATCATGCAGGCCACGGAAATACAAATATTACTATCACATAATAGCATTGACTGGGACATAACTACATTGCTCAAAGATTATATACTGGAATGTATCAGATCATTGGCAAACTTTATCAAAACCAAGCAAGTCAAATATACTAAAATGCACAAGAATATATATGTGAAAAATTGAAAATGTCATTAAACAACTCAATATGGCAGATTTATCACAGCATAGCACACCCAAACTATATATGTTACTTCCTAACCTGCACAAACAAGTCACTTGTTGCAATCCTTAGTCGATATAAGCTTCTGTCCCACTCTTATCTCTGCAATTTCACTATGAAACCTTCTAGTTTCTGAACTAAATGATACTGAATGAGGAAACCATTTTGTTGATCCTAGTAAACCCTTATCTTCGCTCTTTAACTTCTTTGAGCTGTTCAAATTCTCTATATTTGTTGTTATAGAGTTACTCTTCTGGCATATGCTGAAATTTCACTGTCTAATATTTAATCCCCCTCTCTTCCTCCATCGTCTTCCAACACAAGCCGCACAAAGACACACAAGCTGTACAAGATGCCTAGGCATTGAATAGGGCCGCACAAGAACATAACCACATTATACCACCAAATAGGGAGTTTTCGCTTTGGCCTAGGGAAGCCTAGCACCTAGACGACCGAACATGTCGATTTTTAGAACATTGCAGTACATGCCCGGGGTGAGTGTACTAGTAAAAGGTTACACATCAATGGTGTAAAAGTAATAGACTGAACAAAAATCATTGCCATAACATCTTTATTACTTGGTTTAAAAAAAAAGCACATGATCTCATAAAACTTAATATAAAGCAGTTAGCTCATGGGAATCCTAAATCACATCAACACCAAAAGTACAGTACATACATCTACAACATAATGCTATGATGCTATCATCAATCGATCATATCCCGGTTGCTGCATTTTCATAAAGTTGAGAAGAAATTTCAGTTCTTGATATCATTATTATATCATAGTAAAGGCCTAAGTGTTGTTTCAATCAGATACCTAGTTCGTGGTTGCTTGAATGACTCTGATCGGAAGGATGACAATCCAAGTTAGTCCGAATGTGAATAGCATACCCCCACCAAGGCAGTTGTACGTCCTCCTTCCACACGAATGATGATAAAAGCGAGAAATCACCACTTCCTGCTAACATAATAAGGAACCACCACTGAGGAACTTGTTTGTAGTTCTTCATCAGCCTGTAAAGGATATCTAGCTTCACATTTTTCATAGCTAACCTGCTCTTCCTCCACACATCACTGTAGGATAGAGCTATATCATGTTAATTAGCTTCACAAAAAAAACATGAACTTTTTTCTTCTTATACCAAATCACATTCTAACAACCTGAACTTTAATATATAAATGACTAATCAATATGCCCATAATATGGAAGTAGAAAAAACCATGCATATATATTTGAGCTATCAAAAAAAATTATATATCATTTTTTTAAAGATCCAAAACTTTCCTACACAGTGCCGACACCAAAATTCCGGGGTGAAGGATATGTGGTGTGGTGAACTTTCCTACATACAACAACCGAAATTACAAGCATTGACCCAGACATTTGAGTTGAATGTAATAAATAGATACTTAGATGTCACCACATTTACTAGCAAACCATGTTTTACACCTGAAGACATGACAAATGGCAAAAATAAGTTTGATTATATATTGATGATTCTTTACAGATACTTAGATGTGGGTATAAAGCCCATTTCAAGTTGGTAGCAAAAAATACATGGAATATATATAAGAACTATATTGTTCTACATCAAAATAGCCAGCACATTTTTGGAACAAAGCCATGGGATGCCAACTGAGTTGGCGATCCATAATTTTGTTTCAAAATGCCAATACAGTTGGCGTTTTATCCCTTGAATTGTATTTTTTTTCGAAACTTTTTATGTTCTGCACAAATAAGATAAAGTACTCCCCTCTCTGTACAAAATATTAACGAGTGCCAAGAAATAGTATGGATTGAGAAATTTTGGAGGAACCGATCCGAGCCATGAACATTGTTCTTGGTGGAATCTTCATGTAGTGTCCCAGCTTGAAGTCCTGCAAGAATGTCAAGGCCTGTGTCATGCTAATATATCCATACACCTTGAAGCACATGTTTGCGACTGGGCGCCCCGAGTATAAGTAACCCATGATGTACTCGATAATGATGTTCAGTCCAGGAGTCTACATAATTGTTTCAACCAGAAAAAGAGTCACTAATTACTCAACTTAGCCAAACACCTAAGAGAGAACTATTTAATTCGCCAAGTCTATTTTGTCCGTCTGTGGGCGTGACCACGGTTGGTCCGCACTCACGTGGAGGACTTTAATTAGCACACCCCTTTGATTGAGAAGTGTAGTGACCATGCCAAATACCTGATTTGTGGTTGCAGTGATGATCCCGATGGGGAGCGTAAAGAAAATTGCGATGCCACAGGCGAGCAGCACGCCCCACCATGGCAGTTGAAGCTGGTCGATGTAGTACTCGCAAGCGAAGATCGTCAGGGCAATGTTGGCAATGAGGATGCAGACGAACCACCACTCCGGCACTTGCTTGTATCTGCTCATCAGCCTTGTGTGCACGTCCGTCTTCTTCTCTTGGAACGCTGACTTGCTCAGTTGCCATATCTCTCTGTAGCACACCAATGTACGTGCTATAAATTTAACCCTTTCCGCAAAAAAATTAAATAGCAATTATATATAGGCTTCCTTGAAATAGTACAGTGCATGATGAACTTAACTGCAGAATTTGATTAGGAAGACAGTTTGTAGTGAACAGGGATACTAACTCTCTACTGCACAAATGCTTAGAAGAAGTTGACTCGACACACACATAGAGCCTTCAAATATACTTGGATATATGTCATCCAGGAAAATATTGGAATTGAGAGATGGATATCATAGCTCGCAGTATCGGCCGATATCGATCCAATACGGTGCGATACCAATACCAATACGGTTTAGAATGTCCCGATCTGATACCGATCAATATAGATACTGACCAATACCGACATTAGGGGTCTCTTTTCCAATCAATTCAGCAAAGAAAATTGAGTAAAAAATAACAATAAGCAATAGTGTAAAAGCATAAGGTTGTAAAAGAAAACTTATATGCTACAGGTAAAGCAATCCGCGAGGGTGACTACTATTTCATTCAATTTCAAAACTACTAAGAAACAACACACCAAGTACTTCAAATTATGCCTAAATGTATAAAACATTTTTTTCTAATATTTTAATAATTTATTAATAATTAGTTGTTTTTTGATACTGAAAATTTCTATATTCTGATCCGAAATGCTGATACTGCCGATACCGATACTTGGAACCTCGATAAATATAGACTCTTTCATGTTAGCTGAAGAAATCCTTGAGACCTTCAAACAAGTCAATTTCCCAATTTGCAATTTGACAAGAACCTCAAAGATAATCAAGTTACTTATATAGGTATATATGATATCTTTGTTCATCAAACTTAGCATGTTGTGTTGAATTGAAGATCAAAAAAGTATATCAAGATTCATGAAACTTGAAGATAAACATACTAGAGAATCCAAAGACACTTACTTCCCATGGAAGAGCAGCACATGCATGACAGTAGCCGTTAGCGATGCAAAACCAACTCCATATGTCATGGCAAAAAAATGTACTCAGATATAGGGGTCCGTTCTTCTCTCTTTTTGTGTACACTTCGTAAGTTTTTAACTACAGACATTTTACAATAAGGTCTCTCATACATTCACACTTTCGTTGCAAATGCACTGCATTACACCATGTTGAAAGTGACACTTTCACACTTCCGAGGAGGTACAAGCATCCAAACAGACCATAACTGCTACAATGAATCTCTCTAACTTCCTCAAATAAACAAAAAAACAGAAGAACGTATACTTCAACAGAATCAATCAAAACTAACAGAAACAATCCAACTGGAAATGATTGACCTATAGAAGAGCGGCCGAACGCTTCACGGTTGTACTTGACAACTTCGCTGTAGAGCATCGAATGCTCCCCGGAGCTCCGGACAGCATTTTCGTCTCTTTCTTCAAATTTCTACACACACAAAAAAACAAAAAAATCCTCAGAAAGAAAAGTCAACATTCGAATTCGAAACTAGGAGCAGCTTCGGCAAGCACTTACAGGTAGCCTACGTCGCAGTCGCGGAGCAGCCCGGCGATCGCGCTCGCCTGGTCGAGAACCTCCGGCTGATCTCCGGCACCGTCGTAGGACTCGTCGGAGAGCCCGAGCCGGCGATCGGTCGATCCAAACCATACGGGAAGGGAAGGAGAGGGAAGGGGCGATCTTTGAATGGGAGGTGTTGGAGAGGCGACATGCCTTCTTGTAGCCAATCCCCTGGTGGAACGACTCCATAGAAATTAGGGTTTCGGAGAGGGGGAAGAGGAAACCCTAGAAATTAGGGTTTCGAGACATCTGAAGGATACCAAAACTTGTTCCCTAATATTTGCCCTAAAATTGTAATATGAGGAGAAGAGAAGGAGGAGAGAGAGAGAGAGAGAGATATTTACCTTCAGAGGAGAGAGGTCCACAGAGGGGAGAGAAGCATTAGGGTTCACGGGAGAGAGTCTGCAGGAAAAAAAGGGGGAAATGGTGGAAATGAGAAGGAGGGGAGAGAACATCTAGGGTTCATGGGAGAGAGTCGGAAAAAAAATAGGCGGGGGAATGAGAAAGTGTTTCCCCCCAACACTTTTCTCTTCAAGTGATAGGTCTCATTTTTTATTAACCTTGCCAACAGTTTTTAAGTGTTATAATATAAATAATATGTTTTATTTATATTAAAATTTAGTTTTTTCTATTAATACTAACAGTTTTTTCATTGGTAACGGTTTTGTACCGTTAGTAATTAGTAACGGTAAAAAACTGTTAGCAATTGATTTTTTTTGTTGAAAATTTTCTCTTTTGGTGTAGTGTAAGACATAGCATTTTGCTATTGACGGTACCGATTTAATTTCTAAAAATCCAACGGACGGGATCGTCCGCTATCGAAAACGCTATAAATTATACAGCAAAACTGAATCGCTCCTATAACTTATTTTTTTAATATAAAATAGAAAACTGTGTTGCTTCTCCCATGATTGGAATAGTAGATAGTTCAATTGTGAGCATTCGATTAACTCGGTTAACCGAACCGAATTACCAAATACCGAATTCGACTGAAAATCGAATAACAAAAATTGAAACCAACCGAACCGAACCAAACCGAACGGAATAAATCTGTTTGATTTTCAGTTTATTTGGTTTAACCAATATTTCAGTTTATTTATAATTTTTTTGTCAATATATATAGTAACTAAATATACAAAGATATATTTTATATATATATTACTAAATTTTTTTATTCGGTTTACCAGGGAGAGGAATTTTAGATAAAATTTCTGAAAGGTTAGTGGGATTAAACCGAAACCGAATCCCAAAACCGAAATCGAAACCGAATAAGAAATTTTAGTATTTTCGAAACCGAACCAATTTTTTTTTCAAACCGAACCGAATCTTTTATTCGGTTAGGTTCGGTTCGGATTTTGGTCCAAAAACCGAATAATGCTCACCCCTAGACATACGGGCATAGCAACGTTCAGAAAAAACTATACCTTTAACAGCGTTCATAACACGCTATATAAAGTTCTGTTAACAGCACTGCATAATGAACGCTATTGATAATGACTTTCTAATAGCAGGGAGGCTTCAACGCTATAGATAAACTGCTATTGTATAAACGTTTAATAGCACTTTAATATGAACGCTATGGATGATTATATTATAATAGCAGGGAGGCTCGAACGCTATAGATAAACTGCTATTGTATTCTATTTTAATAGCACTGCGGAAGGAATGCTATTGATGATGACATTTTATAGCAGGGAGGCTTGAACGCTATAGATAAATTGCTATTGTATGCCCTATTTGTTGTAGTGGGAACATAATACTTTCATCAATTTTTTCTGTGTAACTATCATGAGCTTTAAGACACGTCCATTAAATGTTAATGTTTTTATGTTATTAAATACCGGTAATCATATAACTGTTACACGTGTAAGGATACATAACACAATAATATTACATTAGTGTACTATCTGCATATATTATTTACTACCCTCATTGGTGGATAATTTTACTTGTAACTTATTTTTGGAGGAGACAAAAGGGCCAGTTTTACTGCTCCCCTGGCTTTTGAACCCAAGTCCTTCCTCTACAAAAGGCCTCAACCATGGGTCACCCATGTTAATCAATTTGTCATTTTAGATGTCATAAGAATCATAACTGTGTTTGGAGTCCTACTAGAATGTGTGGAAAGTCCAATCAAGTTGAATAATACAAAATACCTTCACATACCACTTCAAGGAAAAAAAGAGACAAATTAACCTTGTGCTTTGGAGAACATGAATTCTTCACCTGCATAAACATCTCTTTGATACATTCAATAGCATAAACATCTCTTTGATACCTGGTAGGATTAGAGATGAACTCCTTTTAATTTTGTACTTACCATCAATTATTCCTATTTTGATCTTGATTAACTAAATTTTTTTATCCAAACAACTTGATACCATATTTATATGCTAACTTTCATTTTTGATGTCCATGATAGGTCATTTTGTTTCGGGATTGTAGTTGTGGTGAGCAGCCAACAAAGTTACTAAATTTGGTTGTTAAGGATGGATAAAACCTGGATTAGTTATCCAAGGTCCTTCTATTTTTTTTGATATTTATTTACTTTTAAGCTATCAGATATATGAATAATAACATAAATCATAGCTTTCTTTTTCTATTTGTAGGACCAGTGATGAGTACCTAGAAGGAGTGAGAAAATTTATAGCAAATGCTAAGAAGTATGCTAGGAATCCTGATAGGATTGTATGTCCTTGTAAAGGTTGCAAAGTTGAAAAGTCACACGAAAATGATTTAGTATATGAACACTTGGTCCGATTTGGTTTTGATCCTTCATATCAGCTTTGGGTTCTCCACGGGGAACATTCAAGTTGTTTTGAACAAAATGAGGATTTTCAGTTGCCGGATGCTCATAGAATGTACCATGATGCATATATTCCTTTTGGTGGAGATGCAGAGGCTACTGATGGAGTAAATATGAGTGCATATGAGGTTTTTAGAAAAAAGTTGGAAGAGGCTGAGGCTCCATTGTATCCAAGTTGTACTAAGTATACAAAGATATCAGCAATCACTACTCTTTACAAGCATAAGGCTACTAATGGACTGTCAGATAAAGCATTTAATGAACTTCTTGAGATTTTGCAGGATATGTTACCAGAGGAAAACAATATTCCAGATTCTTTATACACGGTAAAGAAGTTTCTAAAAGAGTTTGATTTAGGATATGAGAAGATACATGCTTGTGTCAATAATTGTTGCTTGTTTAGAAAAGAGAAAGAGCATTTGGAGATATGTCCCACATGTGGTTCTTCACGATGGAAAGTAAACACACGCACAAGCAAGATCAGGAAGGGAGTGCCTGCTAAGGTTTTGCGATATTTTCCAATAATACCAAGATTGAAAAGGATGTTTATGTCAAAAGATAAGGCAGAACAATTAACTTGGCACTCCACCCATCACAGTCAAGATAGAACGATGCGTCATCCAGTAGACTCGGTCGTATGGGATTCTATTGATAGAAAATGGCCCGATTTTGCTTCAGATCCAAGAAATCTCAGGCTTGGACTATCATCAGATGGTTTTAATCCTTACAAAAATCTCAGTACCTAATACAGTATGTGGCCAGTCTTGTTGTGTATATACAACCTGCCCCCCAATGTGTGCATGTCGCAAGAAAATTTGATGTTGACTTTACTTATACCTGGCAAAGATGAACCTGGAAATGACATTGATGTATATCTTGAACCACTTATTGATGACTTGAAGGAGCTTTGGTCCAATGGCGTGGAGGCATATGACGCATTCACCAAGTCTGCATTTAATCTGAAAGCTATTTTGATGTGGACAATCAACGATTTTCCAGCTTATGGTAATTTGGCGGGTTGTACAACAAAAGAAAAGCTTGCATGTCCTGTATGTGGTCCTAATACATGTTCACGATATTTAAAGAAGTCACATAAAACTGTGTACATGTTTCACAGGCGATTTCTTCCACCTAATCACTTGTGGCGTGATAAGGCCAGGTGGTTTGACGAAAGTAAGGAAAAAGGACTCCCACCAAGACCATTGACTAACAATGAAATATTATGTGCCGTAAATGAAGTTCAAAATGTCTGGGGAAAGAGCAAGAAAAAGAAAAGAAAGAAGAACGATCCTCCAAAAATGTGGAAAAAGAAGTCAATTTTTTTCCAATTGCCATATTGGGAGGTAAATTATTTTTTTTACTACAATAGTCATTTTTTAATTAGTTATATTATACGAGATTAATATTTATTACGAACTTAGTACAATTTTTTGATTGCATCACAGGGTATGCTGTTGCGTCACAACTTGGATGTGATGCATATTGAGAAGAATGTTTGTCAAAGCATCTTAGGAACACTATTGAATATCAAAGGACATACGAAAGATGGATTACAGTCTCGTGGAGATTTAGCAGACATGAATATTAGGTCTGACTTACATATAGAACCAAGAGGGCAAAGATTTTTCCTTCCTCCAGCACCTTACACACTATCAAAAGATGAAAAACAAATCTTTTGTAAGCGATTGTCTAATTTGAAGTTACCTGATGGTTATAGTTCAAATATTAGCAATTGTGTCAAGTTGGAAGAATGCAAGATTAATGGTCTCAAGTCCCATGATTATCATGTTTTAATGCAACAATTGTTGTCGGTTGCTTTAAAAGGACTTCTTCCAGAAGAACCAAGGAAGGCAATCTTTCATTTGTGTTCGTTTTTTTAATGAACTCTGTCAAAGAGTGATTGACAAAAATAAATTGGAAGTATTAGAGGATGAAATTGTGGAGACAATATGCATGTTGGAAAGGTACT
The DNA here is from genome assembly GCA_029216955.1 of Iris pallida. Lineage (NCBI taxonomy): Eukaryota > Viridiplantae > Streptophyta > Magnoliopsida > Asparagales > Iridaceae > Iris > Iris pallida. The sequence continues at coordinate 12,500 of JANAVB010036505.1, read as the reverse complement.
TTCCTCGAGCTTTTTTTGGTATCATGGTTCATCTGACAATACATTTAGGACGAGAGGCTAGATTATGCGGGCCGGTGCATTATCGATGGATGTACCCTTTTGAGAGGTATGCAATAGAACTTTGTTATAATTTTAGAATTTATAGTTTATATAATAAATTCCTAAATCAGGTCATTGACCATTTATATTTTTCTCTCCTTGTTTGAATCTCCAACAGATTTATGAAGTATCTTAAGGGATTTGTTAGAAATCGTGCTCGACCTGAAGGATGCATAGCAGAATGCTATCTTGTGGATGAATGTGTGAGATTCTGTAGCGAATACATGCCACAAGCAGCAACTTTGGGTATAAAATTAAATCGAAATGAAGACTTTGAGGATGACGCAATTATGGAGGGGCGCCCAATTTCAAAAGGAGAAGTAATTACCTTGTCAAGTGAAATATTGAAGGCTGCTCATCTTTATGTTCTTCTAAATAGTGCAGAAGTTGAACCATATATTCCGTGAGTATACTACCAACATATTTCAATAGTAGAAGTTGCATTGAGGTTATTTAGCTATATATATATTACTAACTATATAAACTTTGATGTCTGTATTAGATTACACATGGAAGATTTAAAACGTGCTGATCGGCATTTGTTACGGGATAATACTTTGTTGCAGAAGAGACATTTAGAAACATTTATATCGTGGATGTCAGAGAAGGTCAGACACACACACACACACACACGTATATATATAGAAGGGGCAAATTTTAATGCTAGTTATGCTTTTACAGGTTAATCTTGAAAGTCCAACGAGCACAATATCGGATACACTTAGATGGCTCGTGCAAGGGCCTAGACGTGTCGCAACATCGTACTTGGGTTATGTGATCAATGGAAAACGCTTTCATACAACAGAAGTTGAGAGATCCACTCAAAATTATGGTGTTTACATAGAGGCTGAGACTATATGTAGATCCAGTGCCAGGGATACAACGCAAGTTGTTGCAAATGTTTCTTACTATGGAGTTATAAGGGATATTTTGTTGTTGGACTTTAACACATTTCGAATTCCTATTTTTCGATGTGATTGGGCCAACATTGTTGGTGGTATAAAGAAAGAGGATGGATTCACCTTAGTTAATCTTCATGAAGGATCAAGTAAAATAGGAAGAGATCCATTCATTCTTGCATCACAAGCAAATCAAGTATTTTACTCTAGAGAAAATGAAAGATCAAATTGGCATGTAGTATTAAAGGCACCACCAAGAGGCTTTCATGACTTGGCTACCTTTGATGAAAGTATTTATACGTCATATGCTCCACAAGATGTTTCTGCGCTTGTGATAGACCATAGGGATGGTGATGAGCAGTACAAGAGGAGGGATTGTGAAGGTCGTCTTGTGTCACTATAGTAGATGGGGGTGTAATAGAGATACTCTTTTTGAGTAATCTGTTTTTTTTTCTATTTTGGACAAATGTGTCATCTAACTTTTATGTTTATTTGTTAAAATTTGGATGGGAGTCAATGTTTTATCTTTGCCATATGTCTGTTGATTTCCATACTTGTGCAATGAGTTGTTAAAATTGTATGTTTATCTGTTAAAATTGATTGTGAATTGCTCTTTGTGAGATTTGGAGTACCCAGTATTTAGAATTGTATGTTTATCTTTGCCGAATAATAAACAATGCTCAAAACTGCAATTCAGATGTTCTTGGTTGGAATTTATAAATCTGAGACGTAATAATAAATAATGCTCAAAACTAAATCTGAGATCGAATATATGATCATTATTACTTGTGTTGGAATTTATCTGGGTTTTTGGCAGTTTCCTTTAAGATGTCAGGTGTTCTTTTTCCCTCTTGTATGCATCATTTTGTCATTGACTAAAAATTCATCTTCATTTACTTGGTTGTGTAGCATTCAAACTGCAAGTCATTCCATAACTCCGAAAAATGTCGAAAGGCTCAGACAAGCAAAAGAAGGCAATGGAGTACAGGTTAAGTGACGATACCAACCCAAGGTACAATGTTCAAAGAGCCTATTCCTATATCTATGTTCTGATAAGAAAAATTTTGGTCAAAATTTGCAATATAAACCCAATGCAATAACTGACACAAACCAAGCTTTGAGTAGTGAAACCTAGTTGAAACTTTGCAAAACTTGTTAAGTGACGATACGTGGACTATACACACAAATTTGACCTCGAATGGTCAAAATGTGTTGATGTTTTTCTTTTTATTGCTGACCTGCATATGGAGGGGGGATTGCAACATCTACTTTTGAAAAGAAATTATATTACTGAATGGATGTTACATGTTATTCTATTGTTTGAATTTCTGTTATGCCTATTCTATTAAAGAATGACACTTTGATTGAAAATTCTTTACCTACATACAAGCTAGGCTTATCATGATACTCATACCAGGAAGATTAAACATAAGAGTAGAAATCCATTTTCTTTCCAGTTCAAATTTTGCATTTTGAAACTTCTTAGTGAATTATGATTCTTGTTTTGATAGTTCTGAACTAAAAACAGTTTACCTCCAGTATCATACAAGATCATAACCATATCCCTCAAAGATGGCTAGATATTACATATCAACCGTATCCGTACCTTACAGAGCTATACATAGATGAACGTGAGCAGTCCAAAAGTAATGAGCGGTAATATTGATATATAGCCGAAAAAAAGTTGGACAGTGCAAAGGTGGAGGGCAATTTGTGTTGCTGGTCAATACAGGCCATTTTTTATAACCATTTGCATTATCAAACATCATAGATTGGTGACTGAATTTATGACATATGATATGTTGACTTCGGCAATGTATATTGAGCTTGACTTAGTTTAAGTGTGTTAAACAAAAGAAACTGCATCTAAGTTGGTTTCTCTGCTTAGTTTACTACTTGAATTATTCATAGAACAGTTTTATTGTGCTGAAATGCAAGTTAGGTCTATTTTGTCCATGATATTATCTTAAACGAAACTATAAAATCCTATATTGCATTAAAAAATTTCTGTAAGGATTTCCACAATGTAAATTGGCAAATTATTTGAAGTGTTGCTTTTTGTCCTCCCTGTTATTATTATAGAGTTCATTCTGGCTTTTCAAATTAAATATGCATCCTCAAAAAAATGAATTACATTTTCCTCCATTTTCTTTATGTAGGTGAGTGGGCCTAAGTTTTTCATATACATACCTGTCTATGGTTTCTGTTTTGCCTTGTCATTAACTCGTCTGAAATTGACCTATTTGCTGTTTCAGTAGTAGCAATAATACCTACTGCTGTGTTAGTCTAAGGTGCCAGATTAAGGTGCTGGTTTGGAAAGGATGTGGGTTCAATCCCATTATCAATCACTTACATCCCAGAATCAAAGAAGACTCAAACATATGACCTGGAGTAACTAACAGGTTACTAACAGGTTGCTGAGAATTCAAATCGAATTTCTGTTGCAGAGGTAGGTAATGTTATACTTACAGATGACATGATGACATGATGACACTTACAGATGACATGATGTAATGTTATACTTAGTCTATTTGTTGCAGAGGTAGGTAATGTTATACTTACTCTATTTGTTGTATAGTTGTAATGTTATACTTACAGATGACATGATGACACTTTTAGAACAAACGTTTTAATTAGCAACTCTGAATGGATTCAATATTTATACTAATTTAATTTATTTTTCTCAATTACAGGGATATGGCGAGGAAATTACCATGTCCTGTACTAAGGAAAGTTTCTTGTGATTATTTTGGACAAAGGTATTCTGTATGGAATTCTTTATTCAAAACTGCATTTTGTATTTCGATTTGTCATTTTTTTCTTGGTTCATGAGTGGTTTTTGGAACTGGATCTTTTGGTTTCAGAGAGAGATGAGTTTCAGCATCCGGGTGTTCCCAATTCTTATAAGAATTTGGATTGAGTTCTTGTTTTCTAGAAGTTATAGGCTTGTTGCGGCTTTTGACTGTTAACTCGACATAACATTTTGGATTAGTATTTAAATTATAGTAAATATGTGTTTCTGTTCTTTCTGTCTGAAATCCTTAATCCAAAATTGCACTTTTATGAAGTTGTTGGAGTTTTTATGGAGGACGTGTGATTGGATTTCCTGATTATTTTCCTCTTCTCTTCTCGTTGATTTCTTTTATTTTCTTATAATGTTTTTTAAAAATATTTGTATTTCTTTATCTTTGACATGTTTAGTGTGTTTGATTGATATGCTTGTTTGTTAGGTTCGTTCTTTCATTTTTTAGGTTCGTTCGTTCTTTCATTTTTTTTTTCCGATTCTAAGGCATTGCTACTCCTTCAGGATTTATCAATTTCCTACATTCTTCTACTCTTTTGTGTTTGTTTTTTTTGGTGTTATTTCTGTTACATCCTACACATGAAGTGACACATCTATGTGGTGCAATTGCAGTGTTGGGATATTCCAACACCCAGTTTTCCGATACCTTGCAGCAATTTGTGCTGCTGCTGCCATTGCCTACAGCAAATACCTGTTGTCCTGCAATTTCCCTTGTCCAGGTTCATGTGATACTCTGCCCATGACACATACCCGGACCAGATACCAATTGATATCAATTATCCTTCCTCCTAATCTGCTACTTGGTATCTTGACACCAATGGTACATTTCTCAAGATTCCTACTGGATACAACCACATGTTACTCTATATATTGCACACAAACTGAGAACTTGGTACACCTCTGCTCCTAACATTCCCACCCTCTAACCATACATTTGATACACCCTTAGATGCTATCCTAATATACTGTTTCTTCTACCAATACAGGCAGGTTCTCTTTCCCCAGATTAAACATGCGGCTACTATATTCTTAAGACCTAGACTATGGGTCATGATGCTACCAGGGTCGACTAGTTATCAATATCCATTGGATATATGGAACACTCATATAGCAGTATTTAATGGGTTACAAGAAGGTTCATAAATCAATATGTAATTGGTAACAAAGAAAAGGTTCCATCCGAGATGAGGACTTGATGTATCTCTGTTTCCTTGGTCCGATGGGTATGCCTATAGGACCCTACTCCTGTACTGCACTTTCTTGGATACGTACTTTACATTTCAACCTACAGGGAACACACATATATTAGCATGAGTAATTTCACTATTGGCCAACATTCTCCTGCATTTCCCAGTTTGGTTTCACACAGGAACCTTACTTGTCCTACTCTGATACCCTCTGTAATGTGTGCTACTTGATACCTTATGTGAAAACTGATGCTTTAGTACATTAGTTTGTAGACTGCTGCGTTAGTGCAACCTCGACTCCCTATTGCATACAAGTCCTTGTCCATACAGGGACAACAATTACCTGCCTACTGATACTTACTAAACACGGGGTATCATATGCTATAGGCATATGTAGAGAGGTAGCTCAACGTAGCAATCGGTTGCTTTGGTCTGAAACGAGCAGCTCTGACCCACGATAATTATTCTCAACTTTATTTGAGAGCTGAATATAATACAAAATCAAGATATAGCTCTGACAAGCTTGTTATCTGATTAGCTGGCCCATGCTTTTTTTGGTTATTCTGGGGCTGTGACTGAGGAGGACCACTTCAATCAAATGTTCTTTTTCCTGTTATTCATTGCGAAACCATTAAATAACCGTATTAATAATACGGCCACTTTGGTTGATACACGGCTTGTCCATAATCTCTGTCGAAAAGGATGGCCTCTTGTACATTAGTAACGCAAGCTCGCTGGCCTTAGCTATAGCCATTTGGATTTCTGTCAGGTCTTTTTTATTATACATGGCATGGTATGGAACTTGATGAAGTTCCGGATTCGTGTTTTCCATTCACTGTGAAGTTGTTTTCCTGTTGAGAAGACTTAATTGGGCTGGTTGGTAGTAGTAGTACATGTGCCTGAGGAAACTCTTTTGAATGTATTCTTCTGTAGAATTTTTTGTGGAATGTATTCTTTGACTGGCAACTCTTTTGAATGTATTCTTCTTTTGTGGAATTTTTTGATTGAACATTTGAGTTTAAACGAATCACTCTATATTTTATTGTGAGCATGTGCCTTTTCGTCTCAGAAATATGCTTCAAAGGGCTGTGTGAATGATACTGATAGTATCCAGGCCTGAAATCCTAATATTAAATGATTGTCGGGTTAATTCTGAGATGAATTGTCCATTTTCCTTTCAGTCAAGGATTAATATATGGTTACATAGTTGAACCTGTAGCATTCTTCCTAAGGATGCATACAATGTTTATGTGTATCTGAACCATTTCAGTTTTGACCCATTTGGAGAATCTGAGATTATATAAACCTGGGGCTGTCCTGATAACTTAGTGTGATATTCTTGAAGGTTAGTAAATCTGGGTTTAGTTTGTAGGTTACTGAATGTTCTACTTTTGCGAATGATGGATTGAAGCTCCTGTGACTGAGAAGGAGTCTTTAGTGTCATTTAGAGTTAGGATAATGAAGTCTATAGTTTGTTGAAGCCAATACATTTAGACATAAAGAATTTTTGAGTAAAGTGGTATAGATTTCATTGAACTTTTGTTCCAGATTTTTTCTGAAAAGTTCATCTTCTTAAAATCTGAGTAAGAGTAGGCCTGTGATGTTCATTTTAAGAAGAATCTGAGAATGGGTTACCTGAGTAATTTGATACTTCTTTGGGACTAATAACCTGGGAATTGCAATCCTGAGATTTAGTTTCATTTCACCAGGTTATCTTAACTTTTGGTACAGTCCTGTAGATTGGAATAACCTGAGAATTCAGTTCTTCTACCTGAAATTCAGTGCCATGTTGGACACCATCAGTGCCATATTGGTTCAGTTCTCTTAATTGAGATAGCATCCCAATGTTTTATTTCAACCTGAACTTTAGCTCAGCCTGGATTTTCCTTTAACTACAGTATTGGCCACCTATTTCAGGAAATGAAGAGACTAACATGTGCAGTGCTTTTAGTGTTAGAATTCTGAACTGACATTGCACTGGCATCACCTTAAATATTCCAGTAGAGAGTTAGATCAGAAATATTTTCACATGGGGACTAAGAAGGAAGGAAAGAACTAAATGTTGTGTTACCTGGAAAGAACTAAATGTTGTCAATGTTGTGTTACCTGCCAATGTTCTCCAGAGATGGCCATTTTTTTAATGAATTTTTTCATTTCTTTGCATAATTGCATTTAAATCCTAGAGGATTTTCTAATTGGTTTCATGTGCTTGGCTGTAGGCTAGGTGAAGAGGAAGCACACCAGCGAGATGTTCAGCAGTAGCAGCAAGGTCAGCTTTTATAGGATTCCTACAGGATCAATGAATCTATTATCAGCATGTCACCATATATTTTGAGTTAGCATTTCATGCAATACCAGTAAGGAAGAAGTATCTTCAAAACCACATATTTCAGGATATAGATTACTCAAATCGCATTACTTAAAACAAAAAGTTTTGTTTAGCATTCAATGTTATGCCTGCCACCACTGCCTCCAGTCACTCTTATTCCTATAAGAACCTCCACAAAAAGTTTTGTTTAGCATTCAATAAAATGTGTCGTTCAAGGGAATTTGGTTTCATATTGTCTTCCATTAGCATTTGCATTGTCAGTTTGAAAGATAAAATATTAATTCTCATCTTTTTGTGTGCAGGTCGATTGATGAGTTCGGATTATGTTCGAGTCTGATGCTGGAAAGAGTTGGAGACTAAGTAGTACTAGTAGTAATATTATCTTTTGTGTAATAGACTTTGTTATGTAATAGACTTTGTTGTATTGAGAACAACATATTGGGACCTTGTATGGATTTGAGATATTTTAATATATATTAACGTTGTTGCATTAAAATTTTATTATGTGTGAAATTGATTTTGGTTAATGTGATATCTACAAATGAAATTATTTATATTTCATATATTTTAATGACATTTTAGAGGCAATTAAAATGTGTCGTTTAAGGGAGTTAGATGGCACATATAAAGTGTCATCATAAATGGATTACATGGCATTTCTTTAGTATTGTTGAAAGCTAAAAAAAAATTTATGACAACACTTATCAGTTGTCATTGAAATACAGAAAGATGACACCGTCATCATGCCATAAAATGAACATTATATGACATTCAGAAAATGTCGTCATAAAGTTATTACATGGCATTTTTCGAGTGTTGTTGAAAGCTAAAAAAAATTATGACGACACTTATAAGCTGCCATTGAAACTCATAAAGATGACACCAACATCATGCCATAAATTGAACATTATATGACATTCAAAAAGTGTCATCATAAATGGATTACTTGGCACTTTCCAAGTGCCGTTGAAAGAAAAATACTTTCTATGACACCCATCTACATGACACTTGAAAAGTGCCATGGAAACTAAATAACGACACTTTTTGAGTGTCGTTAAAACCCTTTTTTCTTGTAGTGAAAACATAATCAAAATAGTCTAGTTGCGATCAAAAGTCATTAAGGATGATCCAAATTGAATCGTTTTAGCACGATCAATTACGTAGGCTTGATCATAAAACCATATTCTAGGTATGATTATGAATCTAGTATATTGGAATCAAAAATAGGTTTAAATGATTTCTTGGAAGACAAATGACAATTAAAAGAATAGAAAGATAAGAAGGAAAGGTTCAAGAAATAAAATGATAAGAATTAAATCAAATTTAAGTGATGGTTCATAAAATTGCAAACCATAAAATCAATAGTCATATGCCAAAAAGGACGTAGTCTCTATAATATTCAAAAACTGTTTATATATTTGAAGTCGCTTTACCGATAACTCATGCCTCGCCCGTGTACATCTGGCTGCAGTAAACCCTTGGTTTCATGACGCAAGTAAAATATGGTATCAAATACCCTATCAACTCTATACAATATTGACATAAATATAACTAAGATTAAAAATATGACAATTAAAACATAGTTTTAATAATGTTCGATAACTCACGCTTACTGAAATTACTTCAACATAAAGATCATGCCTCGCCAGTGCGCTGCTGGCTGCAGTGAACCTACAGTCTCCATAAGTCAAGTAAATAGCAACAATGCGCTTCTGTCTTGCCATTGTAAGTCACCGATCATTCTTTCAACTATATCCATGAAATTTTCAAAGAAGCTTCTAAAATTCGTAAACAAATTGATTATGATAGAGAAAGTTAAAAACTCAAACAAAGTAATCATGATAAAAAAAAGTGTACGTATTTGTCCTTGAAGTGAAAGTATTAGTTCTGAAAATCAAACGATTGATTAGAAAAAAATGATCGAAGACAGAAAAAATATAAACTTTAATTACTGTTTTTATAATATTCAAGATCGAAGGAAAAACATATATATATCTTGAATTTCAATAAAACTAACTCGGAGTAGATATATTGATAATGGATAATGTTAGGCTCAAACTCAATAGAGGAAAATAAAATATATACTCTTTAGGGAAAACAATTAGTTATGGTCAATAGAAATAAATAAGTGATACGGGCAATGATGATAATGTTTAGAGGGGACAGAAAGATAATTTGAACAAATTATCAAGGTTAGGGATTGAATTCTAAGAAGGCCTAAGTTACAGAATGAATACTCTAAGCCACCTTGGATCCTGTCGTCATATCAAAATGCAATAGTGTATCTAAAGAAATTTCTCATGTTATTTAATAGGGTTTGGAATTCAATAAACTCCTACTTAAATCTCATGGCCTATGTAGCAATCTTTAACAACCCAACAGTCAAATTAAATAAGGGACTCCTAGTCCTAGCCATTCTTCCAAAATTAAACCAATCCTAATTGTGAATGAGCACTTCCTAGTCGTAGGCTCGCAGTAGTACGACTAATATGACACTACCACGAGTTCACATAATTATTGCGAAGACTAACCTGTATGGGCTATCAAAAACTTATCACGACCCGTATCCGCTTTTCGGATGCGAGTGCGTGTCCAAGTCCAGCCTACGTCGCGATATCGGCTGTAGAATTATATCTAGACCAAAATATTTAAATCATAATAATAATAACTTTATTTCTCATTC
>JANAVB010036504.1:0-26878 GCA_029216955.1 Iris pallida | reverse complement strand
AACTCGGTCGCCACCAAGGTGGGAGCAAACCGACTAAGCTTGGAAAACTCGGTCGTATACCCATCGACCGTCCTGCCCATCTGCTTCAAATTGGTAAACTTGGTCTGAAGATCGTACCGAGCCACCGCATCGAAGTACTTGGTCCGGAACCTTTCACGGAATACTGCCCAGGTAATAGGCGCCACCAATCCAACGGCCTGTGCCGCCCACCAGCTGCGGGCTAGATCCAATAACTGCAGGCGCACTGCAGCCACCTTCTCATCTTCCGAGGTCTTCGCTGCTTCCAATCACCTCTGTGTCCTGAAGCCACGTATCGGCAGCGATAGCATCTTCGCTGCCATCAAAGAATAGAGAATTTAGGCGCTTGAAACAGTTCGCTGTACTGCTCCCATGATGTCCACCTCTTCCCAGAGCATCTGCCACTGCCTGATGCAAGGCATCTCCTCGACGGTCCTGAGATACAAGAAACTACCTAATGAGTCCAACTAAGGCTCTATCATCCTGCCTCGCGGGCTGGGCTGACTGCACCGGGGGTTCTGGATCTCCGGAAGGCATGGCCCGGGAGGCTGCTCCTGAGTGCTAGGCCTGGTCTTCTGGTTGCTGTTGGTCCACGGAAGGTGCGTCGCCTTGCTGATTGGCAGGTCCAGGAATAATGTCGCTGAAGAAGACGACATAAGAAACAATAAGGAAGGACCAAGACAGATCAACGATACAAGCATGTGATCAGGTCGAGAATCTCAGGGATTAGAAAAGTCGGGCAGAGATCAAGGAGTGCTGATTAAGACATCTATTCGGTAAACCCTCACATATCTTGATTTACAAGACCTGCATGGGCCACCACTTAAGCCATGTAACGCCCCAGAACCAGAATACTGGAGAGCGGAAGCATACATATCCAGCTACATATAATGAAATAGAATCCATTCCACTATACGGTCACGGCTGTCTAGATATATGAGGGTTTAACTACAATCCATCAGTCTCCTATGGTCAATAAAAAGCCTAATTGTATCAATCTCAAGCAAGCAAGTAAAGTTACAAGATGTAAGATCACCAAATATACAATAATAAGGCGTCCCAAACATTACATATCCAGCTGATCATGAAGCTAGTCGTTACAAAATGTGAGGACTAGCAAGAGTTTAGTCATACATGATCAACCCTAGGATCTGTCAATCATGTTACACGCGCCGTAGGCAGACAATAATAAGGTGTACAATACGAGCTAACAGGTGCTCGCCGGCTAAATGCCTCAAAATAAAATTTTTACAATAGAGTGGGAGAGCAAAAATTAACCCACTCGTTGCCCTGGTCATGCCTGATGGTCACCATCAGACTGGAAGGTCGGTAGATCCTTTGAGGTTGCTCCGAAATCTGGCCACACAAAACCAGCTGGGTCAGATCCCAGAAAGAGCAAGTGCCACAAAGGAGGCTTCACTTAAGAACTAAAACCAGCACATCGATCAAAAAATAATTAAACAGTTAAAAGGACTAAAAGTAAAGAATAACAACAGTCATAATGGAGTACGAGGGAACCATTCAAGTAGCCAGATCACAACCCTTAAACCATACAAGGACCGGGGTTGTAACCCTTTACCTGAATAGAACTCCGTCTCCAATCCTGTTGGTAAGGTAAAACATTACAAGCATGACGTGGGGTGCAATAAGATAATAAACGAAAAGAGGACTTAGAACTGCTCCGGGAGCCAGGTTACAACCCTTAAACCAAACAAGGACAGGGGTTGTAACCCTTCGCCTGAACAAAACTTAGTCTCTGATCTTTATTGTTAAAAGTGAAAATCATGCGATCAAGCCTGCGATAATCGAGCACTGAAACTACACCATACAATCCTTTTCGGCCAATCAACGACTACGACTTTCTACATTAGCTAGCTAGGGTTATCACCACTTGCAGTGAGATGTTCCTCCAGCCACAAGCCCTGCAGCTAATCCAGGTTATCCAGGCGACTTGGGTTCATTAAGCAATACATTGTTCTTTCCATATATCAGTGAATTTAGATTTGTGCCCTACTCGTCGGCAGGCTGCAAGTCCCACAATGGTGGCCGGGATAACGGAATTGCCTGTAGCTAGGGAAAATCTCTCATGACTACTGAATTATTCTAGTTAGTAGCCTTAGCCATTTATACTAGGTATCCCTGACCGTGGTACTCAGGGATCCCTGTCCTAGACATGATGCAAACATTACCAGGTTCAATTGTACAAACACATCATCCACGGTGTCCAGGACATCCAATCTTGTCATGTCATGTTCACTGTCAGAGTGCGCCGCGTCGGACTACTATCATGTCATAATCAAAGGTGCACCACAATGGGTCACCATCGTGTCCGGGAATAATTAATTTAACACAAGTAAACATATAATAATTAATATTAAAAAGGGGCAAGAACTGTGGGGGACTCATGCGGCTCGAGAAATTTCCATAGCGGCCCGTAGTCACTTGCCACATATGCAGCTAAGGCAATTAAGAGAATGTGAAGATGATAATAATATATATAATAATAATAATAGAATAATAATAAGAGACAAAATGCATTAAAGTAATGCATTCACCATGCCATATGCGGCTGGCTTTAGGAATTACATTAAAAAATGTATATATATATATATATATATATATATATCTAGATTATATATATATAATATATATTATTATATATATATAATGTATTATATTAATATATTAATATATATTAAATGTTATGCTAGCATAGCATTAATTCACATGCGGTCCGACTTCGTTCCGTATGCGGCTCCCTATTCCCTCCCCTGCAAGTAATATAGTAAGGTGAAAAGCAAGCCTATGCGGCTCACTATTGGTCCTACATGCGGCTATAATGCTTTTAGGAAATGCACAAGGTCATGCGGCTGAATACATTTGGATGGTGCATTCAATGCATGTTATTGAATGCATTTAGAGAATGCATTATTTAATACTTAAACGCATGCTCCTGCTTGCTTTTTAGAGGAAGCATTATTAAAAGCATTAAATGCATGGTATGCTTTTTAGAAATGCATTCTCAAATGCATGGTACTGAATGCTTTCAAAAATGCATTCTCAAATGCATGCATTTTTAAAATAGCATTAAAATATTCATTAAAATATGGCATGCATTAGTATAATACAATGTAATATTAAGGTAATATTTAAAGGAAAGCCATGTGGCTCATAGCTAAATGCATGCAGTGAGAAGGCTATGCATGCAAACGCTAATGCATGCGGCTCACTTTGGTGTTGGCATATACGGCTAGCTACTGTACGTGAGCATGCAAGCAAAGGTTGCTAACCCACGCATTAAATAATGCATTAGAGAACATATGCCTCAATAATTAGTATACAAGCAAGCTTGCCAGCACATGCATTAAATAATGCATATGCGGCTCACTTGGCATTTGCATGCGGCCAAGTGCTGAAAATGCCCATGCGGCTCAGCAATTTCTCGTAGGTCAAATTTGACCAACAAAATTCTCTGCAACATGCAAAATATGCAAGTTTGATAGATCAAAACTCCTAGAAACCGAAATACCACAAAGCTAGATTTACAAGAATTTAACCATGGAAATGAAAAATGCTAAGTACTAAAGTGGGTTAGAAACACATGAGAAAGACAATGGAATAATAAAAATGGACTTCCTCCATGAAGCAAGGTGCACTTGCCTAAGCTCTCCCTCTCTCTTTCTTTCCTGGTGGTTGAAGAAGTAATGGTGGAGAGAAGAAGTAATGAAGAGAGAGAATGTTAGTGGGATATTAATGAAGAGGGTGGGGTAGGTGGGATTAATGAAGGTGGTGCGGGTGGGATATTTAATGAAGATGGTGGTTTGGTCCACATAAAATCTAGCAAACCGAACCATGCAAAAAATCGAGCCGAACCAAGTCAAGCCGGGTCAAACCAAACAAGAAGACATGCAATACGGGTCTAATTACGTACACGTATACCGAGATACGTAATACGAACAATGGCCGGTCTCTGAATCGGACCAAACTTGGCATACAGGACCAAAAAAATGATACGGTCCTCTTGGCACAAGTTTCATCTCGATCTGACGAGCGTGCACAAAGTAATTAAAAATTTTGTACAGAGGCCGATACAGTGAATTTTGACGGATACGTATCAAATTCGTCGCGCACACGCGACCAATTTGAATTCCGTCAAAGCCCACACGTCCATGAAGTCGTTACATACCTTTCAATGCTTTCGGTTCGTGACCACGTCGCCCGGATTGGTGGGACGCACGTCGTATCGAAGATTTTTTGTAATTTCTAAAATTTTAAAAACAGGTTTTTCGCTAAATTGGGAATCCGATTTCTCGACGCACAGTCGACAAAATTCGATTCTACAAAAAGAAAATCGAAGCCCTATAGGTTGTCTAGGACTGTCATTAAATAGATTCCTAAATTCCCTAATGTTCGGTTCAGAAAATGCGTGCCAAGTTGGGTTGAGAGACTGGTATACACTATATTTGGAACAGATTTCTCATCGACTTTGAGTCGATTTGTCGGGCCGCTCTTGCGTATCTACATAAGAGTATTAGAGGGAATCGAACATGTATATATAGGCTACATACCAGAGAAAAAGGATCGTAAAATAATCGAATGTGTGCGACGAGAACCCGCGACGAAGTCGCTCTCGCGGCCTGCAATCCGCTGCTGTCGTTTTCGACTCTGTCTCGCGCGCCCGGCCGTGGTCGGCCTCCGACGTCCCGTGCGGCCGCGCGCGACAGTCCAGGTTGTGCACCGACATCGGGGCTGGGGGTGGCGCACGTAGGATTAGGGTTTTGGGTATCTAACTCCCCCCTCTGCTCGCGTTCTATATATATGTATATACACGATTGCAACTGCGGGGGACTCTCGGGTTGGGCTGTTACTCAGCTCGGGTTGGTGAACAGTAGCCCATAGGTTAGTCCCATATAAGTCCCTATATCCTTAGTATTTGCATCTGGATCCCTAGGGTCCTTTTGCAATTATAAACTACAAATAAAACTTATTCTATTATAACTATATATATATATATATATATATATATATATATATATATATATATATATATATATATATATATATATATATATATATATATATATATATATTGTTCGAATATATAACAATATATAACAATATATAAATATATATATATATATATATTTATATATTGTTCGAATATATATATATATAAAATATATATATATATATATATATATATATATATATATATATATATATATATATATATATATTAATAAATATATATATATTAAAATATATATATATATATATATATATATATATATTAATAAATCCCAACAGCATTTGCTCCTATTGTAGGGCTTATTTATATAAATATGAGCAATATAATAACATTATTTATTTGACAAATAATATAACCATTAGTAATAAAATAATATTATAATAATAACATCAATAATATGATGATAATAATAATAATACTACTAATAATAATAATAATAAAATTCAATAAATCATAGTGGTATATATACCATTACGTACAATCTAATAATCTCAAAATATACAAGGACCTACTTTATACAATTGGCATTGAATATTGACTAATAATAATAATAATATCTATAATATTTAATTACGAATCCTTAGAAAATATTCATTAATTAATTAAAACGGAATGCCACACACTCATACCAAATTCCATCAACACGAATGTCATTGGACGTGCCATATGACTACCTGGGCTTGGGCTCAGTTCAGGTCCAGTCCGGGCTAAAATGGTATAACTGGTTTCCCTAAACTCAATAATATAATTTAATAATTAAATAAATCTTCGATAAGGGTTAAGTCGCAACTTGACCTGGTTTTCCTAGTTAGGACATAAATATGGCTCGGCCTTCCCTACCAGGGCTAATACACTAGTCAAAGCACGCCATTGTACTATCCGTGCCACGATTTCTAGTCACCTTGCACTCCAAAATAACATCATGGCTAAAGTCATCTACCGTAATAATTAACTAAGTAATTATTTATAAAAACTCTAAAAATTACCATTTAATTCAAATAAATAAATTAAAATATATTATAAAAATTTCGGAAAGAGGGGTTACAAATCTACCCACCTTAAAAATAATTTGTCCTCGAAATTTAAGGAAAGAGTCCATCAGCTATGATAGAAGACGGTTTCCATTAGCTATCATCTATTCTCATGGTCATTTCCTACTACGAATCCTTGAGAATTTCTACCCACCTTTGGTCACACTACTTCCTCAAATCTTATGTCAATAAACTTTATAATCATCCAACTAATTGCTAAAATTGCTACCAATAGATATCTACTACTTATGGCCACTATAATCCTCTCCTATCTATCAAACCACCCAAAATCTAACATGCAATAAATTTACACAAGTAGCTAAGAAATATTGCTAAATTCTAATAAGCATGACCATTTGTCACTCTGAAATAGGAAGGACAAGAAGATAAGGAAGAATAATCGAGAGCATTTGTAAAATTTCATGAGCGGTAGAGTGTATCCAATGATGCAGATAGAAATAAAGTTTATAAAACATTGACTTATTTGCTAGGGTAGGCTACTCTAGTCCAGTCATTTGCTAAATCGATGAACCCTTCGTTTCTTCGAGGGCTTGCATTCCGTGCAATGCAGAAGTTCTGTTCTCGAATTTTTAAGCAAGGTTCCATAATAGAACAAAATTTGAGAAATCAAGATGGAAATCTTTTTCGGGGTTATTTAAACACACGAGCAAGGGATAAAATGCAATACGAGATCGTATCGCGACTTCCAGGTAGATGGAATATGGTTACGAATGACTTCAAATTCTAAGAGGTGGAAACTACATAATAGGTATAGAGACATATTTTAAATAGTTCGGTTTCATAGTCCAATTATGGTGGTATGCATGGATGGGTTTTACTGGGTCTTAATGGATTTCCTAATTGGACATCAATCGTTGGTTGTATGAACCTTAGATTTCAATCTATATTGATTGAACAAGGTCCCAATGATAAACTATTTCTACTAGGTTAGGGTAACCTAGAATAGGTTTTCACCCAAGTGGTCGAGCTAGTTGCCAGTCAGGTTGGTTAGCTAGGTCCCTAAAGCCCAAAAATGCGTCTTTCGTGACTTTTATGTTTAAGTAGCACGGAAAGACACAATTGAATGGCACTCTAGTGACATGTGCGTAGTGGGCTTCGAGTGAATCACAACCATATATTGGGTCGAAGGATTCGAGTCGAAGTTGAGTCTCTATTTGTAGTCGGAAAGTTTACCGGTACTATGGTAAGGGTTATAGCTAGTCCTTTCGTCCTGAAAGTCGTACCATAAAAGTAGAGTACAAGGGGACGTGTTCGAGTGGGACATGATATACCTAGATGAAGGTGGACTCATCTAGATCTTGTTCGTGAAATTTGTTAGAAGGTAACAGCTGGTCTCGTTCTCCGATTGTTAATGACACGGCCGGGGACACAAATGATCTAAATGGAAGTGGAAGTCCATGGGCACTAATCACCTTCCTAAAGGAAATTATTCTACTCAATCGATAATCCTCGTATATCCTAAAATTTTAGGAGGCTTACAGTCTACTCACCTTAGAAGCTAGGAAATAGTTTTATGAATAATGAGGTTAGAAGAATTTCAAAGTCCGGATATTGTACCTCGACTCTTGTTAATAAAGAATAAGGCACAGCGTACGAGATACGGTAGATATATAAGTCATGTTAAGGATTGTTCCTCTATATAGGGAGAATGAGTGTGTACAATGACACACGATTGATAAAATAGAATGGTCTACTCATCCATAGTGTACAAGAGTTATCGACGGGGTAACCAACTCTAAGGCACATCATATGAAAAGATTTCTAACAGCTGGGTCGTGAATTTTTATTTGTGTCAAACCTGCCAGACTATTGTCACAAGGGTTCTAGTTAAACCAAGCTTCAAACAATTGATTAGAGGCTCACAACATTTGGTCTCTTGAGAATAGGTAGTCTCCTAGGTTGGCATTTTGTCTAAGGGTAAAGCCCTAATCATTCTTAAGTTCAGATGGCTAGAAGGCCCCAATAGTAGTTTGAGGATCGAGAGGTGAACGAGTAACTCAAGGCAAGGTTCTAGTCACATGGCTGGCCGATGGTAGCTACACTTGTGTATACAACTATCATAGCCATGGAGAATAGTCTGTATCTCTCTACCATCACGAGCTTTCGTCTTTCCAAATCAGTGAAAGACAAAAACAATAAAGAGTTCAAGGGAGATATTACTGAATACAATTTCGTGATTCCAAGGCGAACATATAGTTCAAGAGGAATTGTCAAAGCAGTCGCGGATGATATCATAGATACCTCGATATCTCAATCTACGTGGGATAATCAAAGAGAGAGCGAACCGAGTGCACTACGGTTGATCAGACCGTAATACAATCGATTCTGATTAGACAACATGTTAGCAGGCGTCCCCACTAAACATATGTCTTGAATCAAGCTCTCTAAAAGAGTAAGCTTGCAAAACTAGGCTGTAATAGTAGCATTGGTTAAGATAGTCAAAATACAAGTATGCGAGATTTTTAAAATGAGGCACAAGTAGTTCGAGTTTTGTGAGAATCAGAACTCATCTGGTGTTCTTGCTTATACAGTCTTCCTACTATCTTCTTATCCATAAAGCCTTGGTCGACTAATGGGTTATGACCTCTAAACTCTATATTCTAGGTAAACCTATTAGTGTCTGTCAATTACCTTGTCAATAGATCACAAGGACCATGGAATGCTAGGTTGGGAGACATGCTACCCGACTTACAGAACTCCTACTAGTATTGGCTTTGGGTCTTATGGGACATAAAGGGCACGCTCCTATCCTCTATAGTACCCTAAACTTGTAATCACATCTGAAATCATTTCACCGAGGATTATGCCTCGCCCGTATACTCTGGCTGTGGTAAACCCTTGGTTTCGTGATTCTGATGTGACATGTTATCCGATACTCTACCTTATATTGACACAAGGGTGACTATGGTCAAAAGAGGACCACTAGCCATAGTTTTTAGTAACATTCTATAACCTATATTTCTTAAACAAATTTCAACTCTAGGGGTCGTGTCTCGCCAGTGCGCTGCTGGCTGCAGTGAATCCATAGTCTCCATAATTCAAATAAATGGTGACAGTGCGCTGTTGTCCTGCCATTATGAGTTAGCTAATATTCTTTTAACTATATCTGCAAAAATCCCTGAGCTTCTAGAGATTCAAACAAGTTGACTATGACACAGCGTAAGTATTTGTCCTAT
Organism: Iris pallida; assembly: GCA_029216955.1. NCBI lineage: Eukaryota > Viridiplantae > Streptophyta > Magnoliopsida > Asparagales > Iridaceae > Iris > Iris pallida. Next base: position 17,603 of record JANAVB010036504.1, on the reverse strand, counting down.
CAGTCATAACCCCTACAAAAAAGATTGAACATAGAGGAAATAACTGAAGACAAAGAGATACGAACACTCTAGTATCTATTTCATGTGTATTCAACCATTGGGAAAAAACTCTGAATCGGGACTAACTCGAGGTTCGTATGTGGATAACATAATCAGAAAAATATATAGAAATAATAATTCTTAAGGCAAAGTAGGAACTAAATAGGCAATTCGACTAAGATATGAGGATGATATTTAAGAGACAAAGAGAAGGAATTTGCACAGTTATCAAGGTTAGACCATTAATTATAGAAAGTCCTGTCTTACCAAGTGAATAATCCATCCATGTTGGATCATATCGTCATATCAAGAGGTAATAGTGTAATTATGGGGATCTAACAAACTACTAAAATTTATAATTCCTTCTCTAACTTGCATGGCCTAGACTACCCATCAGTAAATTTGTATAAGGGACTACTAGTCCTAGTTATTCTCTTAAATTGAATTAACCCTAACTTGTGAATGAGCATTTCCTAGTCGCAGGCTCGCAATAGTACGACTAACTTAAGTACTATCATGAGTTCACATGATTTGCAAAAAACAGACCTGCATGGGCCACCACAAAAACTTGTCACGATCCGCACCCTTTTTTTTAAACGGATACGAGACGTGTCCAAGCCAGCCTACGCCGCAGTGTCGGCGGTAGAACGCTATCACGGCCATGAAGATCAAAATCACAAATAATGCTCATTCATATAATTAATTTAACTTACAATATTCACAAGTTTTATATTTACAGAAAAATATAAACTTGTACAAATATTTGAATGACTACAAGTCCACTATCTAGCTAGTCTCTAGGCTTTTGTCTGTAAGTACCCCCGTATCTCCCATGCTAAGTGAATCCATGGCTAACCTAAAAAATATTGGTTTCCAGTCAGGAATGGAACGAGTACAATTCACTGAATGCAGTTCCAACATATGAAAATGACTATATAACAGAGGTTAGCCTTTAGACATATGATTTATAAAAGAAAATAAAGAAAGACAGAATAAAACTGAATACCAAGAACAGAAAATGAAATACAATAAAATACTCACCAACTGACCGACTGAAGTACCTCTGATATGTGATCGGTCTCGGGACAATTATGTGATACGGTCTACACGGTCTAAAGTTACACGATCTACAGTTACACGGTCTACAGTTACACGGTCTACAAAAAATATTGCAATAAAAAAACACTGTCTACAAAATAATAATCACGATCTACACAATTTAAATGCAATAATAATCACGGTCTACACGGTCTACAAGATATAAATGCAATAATAATCACGGTCTATACGGTCTAAGGTCAGATCACACATCGTTGGTACTTCACTTCCCGACACCACAAGAAACAAAATTAACATAAAACTGAAATCACATATCTATCGACTAAACACTGATACATAGTAAAGATCAATACTGAAAACAAATAATAAACTGTACTCGCATGTGGTCCTCTGCTGGTGAAACCGACAATTTGAACTACTCTATGTGCCACAATAGTCAAAACCCGTACAAAAGTCCCCGGAAGCTAAAATAAATATTACCAATGTTCTCAGAATAGTCAAATTAACTACATTGTCTATCCTTAAGTCTAATTCTGGACACAGGGGTAAAACGGTAATTTTGGATCAAAACAGTATCCGCCGTTGGACCCGCTTTGCACCGAAAAGCGTGCCAGAGTCAACGGTCTCTAAAGTCGTCAAAATACATGTCTACGGATTCGTTTTGATGATACAAACACAACCATATGTCCAGAGTAGGATTCCGACGGGCCGTGCACAAAATCGCCCGTTGAGTCGGACCGTAGGGCCCGCAAAACGGCGATCCAATCAACTGTCTCAGAATTGGACCAAACTTGGCATACAGGACCAGAAAAATGATACGGTCCTGTTGGCACAAGTTTTATCTCGATCTGACAAGCGTGCACAAAGTAATTAGAAAATTTGTACAGAGGCCGATACGGTGAATTTCAACGGATATGCATCAAATTCATCGCGCACACGCGGCCAATTTAAATTCTGTCAAAGCCCACACGTCCACGAAGCCGTTACGCACCTTTCGATGCTTTCGGTTCGCGACCACGTTGCCCTGATTGGCGGAACGTACGTCGTATCGAAGATTTTTTTTATAATTTCTAAAATTTTAAAAACAGGTTTTTTCGCTAAATTGGGAATCCGATTTCTCGACGCACAGTCGACGAAATCCGATTCTACAAAAAGGAAATCGAGGCCCTATAGGTTGTCTAGGACTATCATTAAATAGATTCCTAAATTCCCTAATGTTCGGTTCAGAAAATACGTGCCAAGTTGGGTCGAGAGACTGGTATACACTCTGTTTTAGAACAGATTTTTCATCGAATTTGAGTCGATTTGTCAGGCCGCTCTTGCGTATCTACATAAGAGTAATTAGAGGGAATCGAAGATGTATATATAAGCTATGTACCAGAGAAGAAGGATCGTAAAATAATCGAGTGTGTGTGACGAGAACCCGCGACGAAGTCGCTCTCGCGGCCTGCAATCCGCTGCTATCGTTTTCGACTATGTCTCGCACGCCCGGCCGTGGTCGGCCTCCGACGGCCCGCGCGGCCGCACACGACAGTCCAGGTTGTGCGCCAACGTCGGGGCTGGGGTGGCTTGCGTAGGATTAGGGTTTTGGGTATCGAACTCCCCCCTCTGCTTGCGTTCTATATATATGTATATACGCGATTGCAACTGTGGGGGACTCTCGGGTTGGGTTGTTACTCAGCTCGGGTTGGTGAACAGTAGCCCATATGTTAGTCCCATATAAGTCCCACTACAACAAAAAGACCTATTAATGATGCTTGATAAGTGGATTTCATGACGGCTGATAAATAAGCGTCATCAAGTTTGAAATACCTTTTTTCTATGACGGTTTAGGCTAATTCTGGACTTTTTATAACGTTTATAAAACAAAACGTTATTAATATTTTAGAGCGATGGCAAACTTGTAATATTTTTTAAGTTTAATTGTTGGCAAAATCCTTGCTGCACCCGCGCTTCAATAAAATTTTCCTCCACCAAAATCATTCTGGTCGATCTTTTCCTTCTCCTCCTTTCTTCTCCCTCCTCTCCCCCAACTCCAAAATCCAAAACCCTAACTCTAGCTAGTTCAGTAACACCCTCCTCTCCTCCTCTTCTTCTCCTTCCTTTCCTCCAAATCCAAACCCTAGATCCAAAACCCTAAACCTAGTTAGAAAGGGATTCGACGATCTCTCTCTCTCCGTCCACGGGTTCGAGACCGACAATATGGTGTGGGGGAAGGTCAAGTCGCACCCATGGTGGCCGGGCCACATCTTCATCGAGGCCTTAGCGTCGTAGTTAGTCTGGAGGACTAGGCGCGAGGACCACGTCCTCGTCACGTTCTTCGGCGACAGCAGCTACGGCTGGTTCGACCCCTCGGAGCTCGTCCCCTTCGCCCCCACCTTCCTCGAGAAGTCCCGGCAGACCGCCTCGAGGAGCTTCGCCAAGGCCGTCGACGAGTCGCTCGACGAGTCTAGCCGCAGGGCCAGTCTCTTCTTCTTCTTCTTACTCTCGTTCTTCGTCCAACTGTACTCCTCCTCCATGGTGGAAGACAAGATCAGCAGCCTCCCTGGCCAGCCCTAGTTGAGCTTCAAGCAATTCTCAGGCTATATCACAGTGGATGAGCTGAGGCACAGGTCCCTCTTCTACTACTTTGATTGCTATCTTGTTCAATTTCAAAGAAGAGAACAGTACTTGAAACCCCGTATTCCTCCGTAGTTTTATAAATTTGCAGAGGCCAACATGCTGTACTTGGTGACACCGGCAGGGGTTGGCTTCTTCTACTCTTTCGATTCTTCTTTCTACGAGAGCGTGGATGACAAAATGACTGGTAAGAAAGAAGCTTGCTGAGCAGTAAGAAAACTTCTGTTTTTTTTACTCAAGTTCTCCACAGACTTTAATTCGAGGGCGGAGTTCTTCTGGTCCCACGGGTTGATATCAGACTCGACCTATAACCTTTTCACCTCGGCGTGCAACTACTCTCGATACGTTGGTGAGTACTACAGAGGCTCTCTTAGCCCGGTCTGTACAAGAGTGATGAGCCAGGTGACCAGAGAAACCAGTAGATTCGTGGACAAGTACGATGTCACCCTTGATGTCTGCATCTATTCGGTTCTTTCACAATCCTTGATTCTCAGTCCTCTCGTATGATGCAATTCATTGGTGTTTTTTATCGATATAATGCTAGTAGTCAATTTTTGCTGATGGAAGTTTTGTGATTTTGATGCAGCAAGTTACTGAGCAAATATATGTTTGTGTGGAGGATGAGACTGTGAACTATCTAAATCGCAAAGATGTATAAGAAGCTCTCCATGCCCAACTTACCGGTGTGAGAAAGTGGACAGTTTGCAGCAGGTATTTGTGACAAATTCTCTGTACAATTTATTGATACATAGAAGAATTGGATAATGTTATATATGCCCCCAAAATTTTCCTTCACAAACTTTTCTGACGAAACTAGTTGGTAAAGCAGAACTTTTTAAGAGTCTCTGTCCAGTTGGGACTAACTTCCCAAATTAGAGTTTCTAAGAGAAAGTTTATGGGCTAGTTACTGATAAGAAGTAGTACATAAAAGCTCTGCATGAATCACTTGTGAGTTATTCATCAGTAAGTAAAATACTTGCTATCTGATATCCTGAGATGTTATACTTATTCAAGATTTTTTTACATATCTTGAGATGTCACCAATAATTGAAGATTGTTATTTTATTAGCCACTAAGTTACTCTATACAGTGAAGGAACACTTGTGCAAGCCATCGTTTTCATAATTTTGACCATACTTTTCTTAGAAGAAAACTTGTTGGAAAAAGTCATAAGATAAGACTATCAGTACACTTTTGGGGTTAACTCACTAGTTCTAGTGTTAGAACTTTAGTGTTTAATACACTTACCTTAATTTAATTTTTTTAAACTTCAATGTTTACTGTTCAGCGTATACTATTTCCCCTTTTTTCAACCAGTCTGGAGTATAGGGATGTAGCCTTTTGTATAGTTGGTGGCCATTTGTAAGAACTTTAGATGATTATCTCGACTTTTAAGATTCAAAGTAAATGGCTGCTGCTCTCTTCTTCAGTTACCAGTAATGGCTGCAGCTCTCTTCAGTAAATCGCCAAGGCCGTCGACGAGTCGCTCGTCGATAGTTTAGACGGTTCTCTAGTGTGGTCCCTGAAGAATTTGTCCTTGTAGTGGTTTAGAAATTCTTTAAACTATAGTGACATGACCAACTCTTCCTTGATGTCTTATTGCCCCAAATGGTATGATTTGGTGTCTATAGACTCCTTCCTTTCCCCCAAGTAGCTCTTACTGCATGCCAGTAACTAATTGGAGAGACAGTTCCCTACTCCACCTGTAGAGATAAATTGAAACATGCATATATGTGTTTGAAAGAAGAACAAGTTCAAAGAGAGATCAACATTGCTTTATATACAAAGAGTTATGAACCTTTTATGTTCTTGGAATCCTTTCTAATTTGTCTTGTTTTTGAAGCCTTGCTACTTTTGTTTACTTTATACAAGTATTGGGCATTCCGATTGTTCTTTAACATTCTAAAGACCTTGCCTTTATATCATTTCCTTATAAGGGGGCATATCAGCTTTATTCTGTACAAGCTTACTTTTTTGTAATTCTTTTCCTAATGCACTTTAACTGTTATATCTTTTTTGCTTAGATGCAGTTAGGATTAACCTTGCCTAATTTTCCAACTGACTGGAAAAGAGACTTCCATTGTCGGTATCGGTCAGTATCGTATACGAGTGCATATAATTATGTGCCCCCTTTATTGTCCAAAGTTTCCTTATCAATGCATCGCCAATTTATAGAGGGCAGATAGCAAGCTGTCCCAGGAATGAAAAAAAATCTAAAGGCTTCTTACTTGGGGCAATTTCCTTTTGTAGTAGTGGTATAGTCTGAACCTCATATCAAGGAACAAGGCTCTGATGATGCAACCAAGTTTGATAGCAAGCCATTAATGTAGTAACCAAATGCTACTTAATAATTCAATAGCATGCTTACTTATTTATAGTTGTTGTTCTAATTTCGAATATATGTTTGTGTTTAATTAGTTGTGGAAATGCTTCATTTCGAATATAAGTTTGTGTTTAACCTGTAGATAGGTACAACCTTATTATGCTTCAAACCCTTGTTTATTTGTCTTTTTTTTCAGGTTTTGTATTTATGATACAGAATAAAACAAGTTTTGATGGCCTTTATGTGCTTCACTGTTTTTCAGGTTCCCAAATTTAATGGAAGAGGTTCAAAGTCTATTACATAGCATTGTTTCAGCTAGATAATATATTCTTTGTCATAACACAAGGTTTGATTCTTCTTACCAGTCATAATGATCTATTACATTAATGTAAAGTTTCATTTTTTACATTATATTATAAAGTATATTGAACCTTGTTTTTATCTTTTTCAGGGTTTTGCTACATGTTCTGTGGACAGTTTTGATGTGGCCAAGTTTTGATGTGGACAATTTTGGTAGTTGTAAATATATATATATATGTATTTGGATATTCTATTTTGAGAATGTAATGAAGATGTTGATATGTACTCTATTTTGAGAAATGTAATAAAGATGGTGATATAATGTTAATTTGATTTTTAGGTCTGACAATTATATGGACTGATTTGGATATGCTAATTTGAATAGTATAAAGTGTTATAAATGTGCTGCATTGAGCCTATACATATTATCTATTCATGACGTTTTAAAATTGTTCTGAATTGTGCACTATATATTAACTATTCATAACGCTTTTATATAAACTATTCATGACGGTTTCTTTATGACGCTTTTAAAAAACATTTATAACACCCGTTTTCATAACGGTTGTTTTGAAAAAAAAAGCGTCATGGTTTGTCATTAATGACGCTTTTTAGCCGTCATTAAAAGGGTTTTTTGTTGTAGTGTCCCTATCCTTAGTATTTGTATCTGGGTCCCTAGGGTCCTTATATATATATATATATATATATATATATATATATATATATATATATATATATATATATATATATATATATATATATATATATATATTTGCATCCGGGTCCCTAGGGTCCTTTTGCAATTATAAACTACAAATAAAACTTATTCTATTATAACTATATGCATATATATATATATATATATATATATATATATATATATATATATATATATATATATTTTTGCATCTGGGTCCCTAGGGTCCTTTTGCAATTATAAACTACAAATAAAACTTATACTATTATAACTATATGCATATATAACTATATATATATATATATATATATATATATATATATATATATATATATATATATATGCTTATATATAGTCTCAATAAACCCAAATAAATCCCAATAGCTTTTGCTCCTAGTGTAGGGCTTATTTATATAAATATGAGCAATATAATAACATTATTTATTTGACAAATAATATAACCATTAGTAATAAAATAATATTATAATAATAACCTCAATAATATGATGATGATAATAATAATAATAATAACAAAATTCAATAAATCATAATGGTTTATATACCATTGCGTACAATCTAATAATCCCAAAATATACAAGGACCTACTTTATACAATTGGCATTGAATATTGACTAATAATAATATCTATAATATTTAATTACGAATCCTTAGAAAATATTCATTAATTAATTAAAACGGAATACCACACACTCATACCAAATTTCATCAACACGAATGTCATTGGACGTGCCACATGACTACCTGGGCTTGGGCTCAGTTCAGGTCCAGTCCGGGCTAAAATGGTATAACCGGTTTCCCTAAACTCAATAATATAATTTAATAATTAAATAAATCTTCGATAAGGGTTAATTTGTAACTTGGCCTGGTTTTCCTAGTTAGGACATCACTATGGCTCGGCCTTCCCTACCAGGGCTAATACACTAGTCAAAGCACGCCATTGCACTATCCGTGCCACGATTTCTAGTCACCTTGCACTCCAAAACAATATCATGGTTAAAGTCATCTACCATAATAATTAACTAAGTAATTATTTATAAAAACTCTAAAAATCACCATTTAATTCAAATAAATAAATAAAAATATATTATAAAAATTTCGAAAATAGGGGTTACAGGCACCACTCATAAGGCTCGGTTGACATACACGTATATCAGGGACGCCCGAATATGTGTACGATCCGACTCGAGTGGTGATGGCGGATTCTCTATCACGAGGCTTGGCTGAAATACATGTATTTCGGAAACGCCTGGAATATGTGCACGATCCAACTAAGTGATATGTTGAATCAAGTGAGACTAGAGGAATGGAAAATGGTTCGAGGATTTTGAAGTCGTGTTTCAAGGAAAAGATTGGTGGTAGTGCAATCATTAGATTGAGACAAACTTGAATATTGGTTGATCGGATGGTTTACCTAGAACTGAGTTGTCCGTATGTGCGACGAGAGTACGTTACCTAAGTTGAGATATAGTTGTTCGAGGCGAAAGATAACCATAGCATGAGTGTGGCTCGAGTTAAAGAAACAAATAGGAGAAATGTGTACGAGAAACGTAGAATGTTGAGTCGAGTTATAAGTCGATAAGTGTACTCAGTTAGTTTTAAGGACGAAACTTTTTCTGAGTGGTGTATAATGTAGTGCCCCGTCTCGTTCAGTCAATCGGAGGAATCGGAACGCCGACGACGTTCGGGCTTAGCCTTGCAACGGCTTCTCGAAGACATCGCTCGGTCGAGGCGACTTCTCACTTAGGTGTGGTAGTTTCGGTGAACTTGCCTTATCTTAGCCTTCAAAATCTCATATTTTTAACTTGTACAAGTAGGCTTGATAATAAAAGAGACGAATCCACATAGCTAAGGGAATAATTTTGACGGGTCGAATTGAGTTAGAATATGAAAATGTCCAACAGTCGGCTTAGAGTTGGTGCATGACGTGCTTTGAAAATGACACTCGGTCCTTCGTCCCGTGTCTTGGGAGAAGAAAAGTTGGTCTTCGACACAAAACTATGAAATAGCCTAAGTCATAGGCGTCGCCCGCATAAATGCTCGATAATGCATGCACGCTTATACGATGTAAGGCTTGGCATAGCCTTTGCTCGCCCCACGAGCTAAGTTATGTCGTACGGCTTGTGGCATAAGCCTAGGCACCCAAATAACTTAGTTGTTCAAAGTCGAACGCGTGCACGGCACGTTCCCACGACGCAAGGCTTGAGGCAGCCTTTGCTCGTCAAGTTGATGCACGATTAAGTTAGGCTAAGTGATCCTAGGCGATTGAAGACGTTATAAGAACTGTCCTATGTTTTCTAAGGTTGGCGATATTACCTGGTTTTACGATCGTAAGGCATGTCATATAGAGTATGTCTTGGGCGGTGGTGTCGCATAGAGTTCAAGTTGGTTTAAGGCACGATGTCACGGACTTAGTGTTTTAAGGCACGGGCCATGGTTGATTCATTGAGTTTGGAAAAAGGGCTTCAAATAGTTGTTCCTGAGTTAAAGGAAATGATAGGGCAAGAAAGAAGAATACTCGCGACTATGGGTCATCGAAGCGGTCTCAGATTTGAGAAGTGTTGAACTTGGCCCTGAAAGAGATGATAACACTAGATGTAGAATGACTGTGTGAGATGTCAGTTTGAGTCGAGTCTTACATGATTATGGATAACTTGTCGACAAGGTAGAGTTTCCTCGAACGGTGACCCAGGCGGCCAACGGGACCGGTTCTTGAGAAACTTGATTAGCCATGCTGGATGACCGTACAGGTTAGCGCAGAGCATTGCAGCGGAGCTCGCTACTCGCGCTGGCAAGGGCGGCCACCTAATAAGCTAAAGGGAGTCCAAGATGGCTCTGGGAGTCAGTGACCAATTCATATAGATGAGTCGGCATGGCGGCAACCCGCATGTGTGCCTTTGGATTGAGTTGAGTTGAATGTGTGTGTACAGTTAGAACACAATATTGGGCCTAAGATTTGGTTTGCAACGTAGACGACGTATTTTGGTACGAGATGTAGCGTCAAGTCTTAAGTTGTCGGCATATAAGTTGCATAAGTTGGATTTGAGTCATCTTGAGTTTAAGTCACGAAATGCTGCAAGGTAAAGTCGGTCAAGTGACACTTAGCCCACAAGTCTTAATTTGGGTCAGTTGGTGATCAAAGTAGCAAGGGCCGCGAGGCGGCGATATGGTTAAGTCACACTGAGTTGCGAGGCACGACATGATGGATTTGTAGCACAGTCACAAGAAAATTGACCACTATCACGTAGTTTGCGTCTCTGATTTTGGGCCGTAAGGCAAACACGACTTGATAGGTTAATGTTGTTGGTGCAAGCACGGGATGGTCTAGAGACACAAAATAGGCCAAGGCGTATGTCCTAAAACTGATCCTAAGGCAAGAGTAGAAAGACAATCATAAAAGGACTATGTTGCACAAAGTAAATCAAACGTGTTGGTTTTGTATGGGTGGGCGAGGAACTCATTACACCAGTACAGTTGAGTACTGACACCCACATAGTTTTTATGTGCAGGCACAGGTAGAAGCTCGTGGCACGAAACTCGCTTGGATGCGTCTAGGTACGGAGTTCCTTGGCGATTCGAAGTGTGCGGCCGTATGGAGTCAAGACTTATACGGGACATAATGTATGGACATCACCTTTTGAAGCATCCGTTGGTTCAAGACTTGTATTGAGAGATGAGAGAGAGAGAGCTGAGTGACTTGTAATGTGAGAAGAGTGAGCTTGAGTGACTTATAATCTTGGCCTTGCGTCCCATTGTAATCCTTGTTTCAATATTAATAAAATGCATCATTTGAATGACTTAGTATTTTGTTCTAAATTTTTGCTGCTATTATTCAATGTCTCTGCTTGGGACTTCTGTGCGATGACCCCGTCGCAGCCACTGTAATCGATCGTTATGGAAACCGTCTTGCACGAGCGCAATCTAGGCTCGTGTGGCATCATACGCCTTAGCGAGGACGATCGCTCCTATGGGAACGGGGCGTGACAACTAGCTCACCTTGCTCTGATGCTTGGCCTTGGATTTGTATTCACTTTTGAAGTGGCCCTTCTTGCCACACTTGAAGCAAGCCAAATGGGACTTTGGCTTCTTTTGCTTGAAGGAAGTCCCCTTGACTTTCAGATTATCAGGGTCCTTCTTCTTGCTGTGGAAAACCGCCTGCTTTTCCCTTGGTTCCCTGGTATAAACCTTATTGGCGTTAGCCAATTGCTTGGATAGTGCGTTCATTTTTAGTTGTGCCCACATCTGGTCCTCAACATACACTTCCTGTAGGAGATCTTCGAAAGAAATCTCAAACTTCTTCCTATGCATATTTTCATAAAACTTGCTCCACCCAGTAGAGAGCATAGAGACGATCCCACCAACCACAAACTTGTCGATAAGGGGCATCGCCTCATCCTCCAACTTCTGTCGTAGCTTCAGGAACTCCTTCACCTGCGGCAGCATTGGCTTTTCGTCTTCAAAAAACTACTTATGATATTTTTCAACAAGAAATATCTTGCTTCGGTTCTTATCTTCATCATAAAGTTTCTCCAGAGACTCCCAAATCTCTCTGGCAACAGTCTTCTTTGAATAAGATTCGGTAAAGGAATCTTCCATAGCATTTAGGATCATAAGCCTGCAAATGCTATTGTCCCTTCTCCACTTGTTCTAGTTCTTAGCAGCCGTAGTGATTGCGGCTGCAGATCCAGTTTCTGGAACAGTAGATTCCTCCTCAATCAGCACGTGATCAACATCAGAGAACTAAAGATTGAGAAAAATCTTTCTTTTCTAGATTTGATAGTGCTCACCATCAAATTATTCTAACTTAGAGAAGTTAGGATTGATTAGCGAAGCACGAAAGTTTTCCATCGTAGCAATATAGCTTTGAGATTGTTATAGCCAGGGCACAATTTTCGATGGAAAAACTTAGAAGGCGAAATAATTGTAAAGACAATGTTTCAATACAACACTTCAAAAAGGCACGTAATAGAGATCCTTGGAGGATTCTTGTAAACGAAGATCTTTAAAAAAAAATTCGTTACAGCAATCGAATGATGTACTTTAAAAAATAAGGTACTAATCCGAATTGCTAACAGTAGAGAAGATGACAGACGATAGATGGAAGATCTCCTACTGGGATGAATGATCACCGTTGCTCAAAGCTATATTCGCCCCCACAAGAATAGCTTTCAGGAACCAGCAAGTTCGTCGGAGAACTTTGGAACACTCCTGCTCTTCTGACTCCTTGGATCGTACATGGACTCCCGTGCAAAAGCAACGCTGGTGCAAAGCTTCTCTTCTCTCTTACAGCCTCTGTTTACTTGTGTTAAAAATACTTATAAACTTTTTTTAACTTTCTATGTACTCTTCTATATGTCCTGTGGAGAGAAGAGACCTTATATAGGCCTGAGTGGCAACTGCCCAGTTTGCACAATGTTCGGGACGTAGTAAAAATCACTTCGAACGTGTAGTAACAGCACAGATCATGCACAGGCACGATCTGTAGCAAGTTGCGCCACTCGCGCAACTGTGCGCACTACTGTGCGCGCAACCTGGCCCGCGCACCTGGCCATGCAACCAGGTTCGTGCAACCGACAGCGCAAGTAGCTCGCACAACGAGCGCAACTTAAGCGCACTATACGCCTAGCGACGATGCTGACGTGCTAAGTGCAAAGTGTGCCAACAAAATGCCATATTACGCCTCATGAGCCCGAGTCCGTGTCCGTGTCCGAGTCTGAGTCTGAGTCGCTAAGCCCCTACGGGGCTTAGCTCCCATGGAAATAAATTTTCCAATAGCAAAAAGCATGAATGCTTTACCATGGAGCCTTATCCTTACCTCCTAATAAAATCACCCAAATGGTTCTCTCTTTAGGGTCACCACCCCATGTGCATATCCCAACAACACATACAAGTATATATGTTGAGATACCTCATGGTGCACTTTTTGTTTGGGACTAAACTTCACTAGGCATGTTGAGAGCAAGCTCTCAACATGTCAAGGAATTAAGAGCACCAACATATCTTGTTTGTGATATCCATTTAAGGAGATTAGATAAATAACCTACATATGCATATCCATATATTCATACGAAATTAAATCAAGAATGATTCATTTGATTTATCTAAAATGTGCTTTATGTTATTCTAATGTCTATGTGTAGGTGCATATCAGCAGGTTCATAAAAGATATCGTGTTGACGAAAAAGAATTACACTACATCAAGACCAAAAAAAGAAATTCCTTCTTTAGGCTAAAATATATCTCATTGACCTGTCCATTCTAGGTGTACTGAGTGAATGATAGTTGCTCATATTCAATCTCTTTAGAATTTTTTTTTTCGGTAGATACCTTCATGATATCTCATTTGGACATTCTCTCTTATGGAGATTATCCTTTCAGAAGATCTTCTCTTCTAGAGGTATTTCTAATCTCCTTAGGATATACTGTCATGTATATAGATATGACAATTTTGACGAATTCGTTCAGGGATTTTCTTCACGAATATAATGATATTTTATGAACATCATCATATCCTTTCCTTGATAGATACTCAATGAGCCTATAACATCACATTCTTCCGAATGGTTTTAGTCCAAACATGGCTCATTTTGCAAATCCTTCAGGGATATCCTAATAATTTTAAATCCATTAAAGATTTTATGTATATCTTTTTGTCTAGGTATCATGACCGGGGAATATATATTTTTATATATTCTATTCATAGTAATTTTAAGAATCCAATGACTAATATTGCTCTATACATAGATATCTTTGTTTACAAATACACATTTAAACCTACCAATTTATTAGTTTGGGTTTTTTTACTATAAGATCGAACGCTCCAGGTTTTGCGGAGAATCACAGCTTTTCGTTCTCCTTTTCATCATTCAAGGTTATTCGTGGTTCAATGTTATCCATTATTTATCACCTTTTTTATTTTCATTTGCAAATATCATTTATGACAAATTATTCTTGATTCCAAATTTTTTCCGAATATGTGTAAAACATATATATATTTCTTCGGTACCAGTACCTCTTTTTTAGTCTCGTATAGGATCTGAGGTATATCTTCGACCGGAACGATATAATTTGAGAATTTGGAACTTTGGTTCATGACATCTTCCGAGTCTTGGGTATCGGTACCTCTTTCCTTGTCTCTTCATTTATATGTGTAAAACATAGATGTCTTGGGTACCGATATCTTTCTTGGTCTCTTCTAGGATATGAGGCATATCTTTGACCAGAGCGATATACTTTGAGAATTTGTATCGTTGGTTCATGACATCTTCCGGATCGTCATGAACTTTTCTCTATAGGAGATGCTGTTTCAAGAGTTGCTTCTTCAGGAACATTTAGGGTGTATTGTATTATTCAGTCTCTTATTCTTGAGAGCTGAATATTTAGAATCTTTAGGTCTTATACATTCTTAATGTAGAACTGATTCATTTGCTGTCTTTACATTGTTCTTTTGATATTTACTTCTATTCTGGAAGATACATCCACAATTGGTATGTGACCTAGCTATTTTGCAACATTATTAAGGCATCGAGTAGGTATCTAATAATTTATATGCAATAAAATACAAGGGATAATTTCTCCTAATTTAGTGGAAGTATGTCACAATAATTCACGACGTTCTTCTGCAACGACGATTCATGGCGCTATTCTAGAGCAAGACATTTATATTCTTACTATCTTCCCCTAATGCGATTAATAATCTTAGGAGATCCAAAAATTGAACATAAATACCCAATCAATATTGGTGCCCATTATAAATTTATTATTCAAAACTACTATATATACCAAAACTATATATCGTTCCAAAATAATACCATCATAACCTAAAAAAAATCCAAAACAATTATACTTTAAATAAATGAAACTAAGTTAATGATATCCCAAAAAAATCTGAAAATGTCAAGTTGGTGTTCTCTTGTGCCTCAAAATTTTCACTAAGAAAGTCATCATTGTCCATATCAAGGACAACATTTGTTTCAACCTTTTGAGTTTTTTTATATTTGGCCATCACTTCTTTGGATGTATAGCAAGTGCAGGACCAATGATGTTCATGCCCATATTTGAAGTATGTAACTCTTGGTAGTTGGTACTCTATTATTCTCATTTTCTTAATCTTAGGTTGGTTGATTTTTTTTTCCATTGTTCATTATGTCTACCACTACTGGAGTGACCATGCTTTCCTCTTCCTCTAAAACTACCTCTATTGGAGTTTCCAGAACGTCCTTTACATATGCCTTTTCCTCTGGAATATCTATAATTGCCATTCGCTTCAGAAAATTCTAGTGTTCCAGTAGGCCTAGTATTATTATTTTTTATAAGAACCTTGTTATTTTCCTCAACGACTAGCAGCACAGAGATGGCTTCTAATTTTTTTGAATAGTTTCTATTGTCTATAATATTATTGCAATAGTATATTTGTGGCATGGAATGTTAAGAGTGTTTTTGTCTATCATTTGCTCTTATGTAAATGGTTCTTCACACAACTCAAGCCTTGATGCAATATTAAACATATCTGAGTTGTATTCAGATACTGTCTTGAACTCCTAGAAGCGAATATTGATCCATTCATTCGGAAGGATACTGTTTTCTGGTGGTCCTATCTATCCTTTAGAGATTCTAAAGAAATTTTTGGATCTTTTATAGTGAGGTACTCATTCTTCAAATCTGCATGAAATGTCGACGTAAAAAAATGTGGGACTTTAGCCTTGTCTCTAGCACTAATTGGCTTCTCTTTTGTAGGAGTACTCAGCGTGTGTACCAGGTCAAGTGAGCTGAGGTGAAGCTAAGCTCCAAGCGAAATAATTATTTTCGTTAGCTTGTAGAGTAGAGAATTCCAACTTGGTAAGGTTTGACATCTGGAAAGAAAAAAAATATATTTTAGTGTCCTATATTTAGGCATAGAACTTCAAATATATGATAATTTGTAGGACAACTAGACATCAACCTCCTATTTGTTTTCTTGAAATTCTAAAGTATTATCAATTATATTTTGTGATTGTTAATTTGGCCTTTTGGGGGCCAGCAACCCGCTGCAACCTGCAAAAATTAGTTCGCAGATGACTGGTTTCTCCATGGCATGCAACACAACACCTGTCATGCATGCGCCCATTTTGGGTGGTATACAAATTCAAGCAAACAATTTGTGTTTCCGTGTTTAATCATATATGAGTAAAAGTCGTGAGCTTCACATAAGTATAATCAAAACTTATGATAAAATCACTAGTACTATTTTGAAAAGCATTAATATGTTTCCAAAGTTTAGAAAATGTTGCTAATCAGTTATGTCAGTGGCCTTATGTCCATGGATATACATAATAATTATTCAATTCATTAGTTTTGACAGCTACATCACAAAAATATAACAGAATGTTTTGTGTTTGGTGAAGATAGTAAAAGCAAAAAATTAATTTAATCCAATCAAGATATAATAAAGGCCAAAAACCATAAAGTCATATCAAAATTCAACTAATCAAAGTTAATATTTCATGATTCAAAGATATTTGAGTTTTATTTGTGAGCTAGGCTGGCTCCTCTGAAATTTACTGGAGAGAGAGAGCAAATATACATTGTACAATTCTTTTGAGGATTTGGATCCATACTTACGAAAAAAAATTCCTTTCTTAGCGGAGTTAATAACAGTAATACACGTGCAACTCTAATTTTTTTGGAATGCTTCGTTGCAGTTGTCTGTTTGTGTTTGTATGAATGTATCATGTCCTTTATTCTCCAGTAACATGCCAGACCATGATGCATAAAGAAAGTTCATCAATAATTCACCCTGTTAAGGGCTCTTACATTATTAGAAGGGAAGTTTATTTGTTTCATTTTGTTTGTCAAACATACAAGTTATATGGATTAAACTCAAAGGGAAATTGAATTCACATCCTAAGTTAACATATGATTTCATCATGTTCATTTGTAATTATGTGCAGGACTTTGTACACGCTGAATTGTATGCCTATTGGACTCACTGCTCCTAACTCCTACCAAATAAATGAAAGGAACAATACGCCCCCGTGACTCGATCTACTGATTTTCCGCCACCTAGTCAGAGTATTATACCTCTCATCGGTAACCACAAGAGTCACTCGAGTTCAGTTATTATCCAAACATGATTAGCCCTATCATAACACAATTTTCTTTTCGCACTACCGAGAAAAGGCTGCTAGTTAATTTCTATTAATTTATTGATGAAAGCAATTTTTTGGAATAAAATAGATGAAAGCAATTAACTTGAGAAATAAAATCATATTTACATAGATGCAGCTAATATTAACTCTCCAAATATTGGATTTAGATTCATGTCTAGTTCATCCAAGACTCAACTATAATAACCAAAATTATTTGAAAGCAAACATATTCATCAAGTAAAGGAACAATCATAAGCAAACAATACCAGGTCTAACCATAAGACATCAGACATACAAATATACGACAGAAATAACAAAACAGAAATTTTCATTCAACGGGATAAATTTTTGAATAATAGTAGCAAAGAGAAAACTTTTCAAAAATTGTAGTTAGAGGGATACACCGTCATCTCCTATGAGT
>JANAVB010036503.1:0-40494 GCA_029216955.1 Iris pallida | reverse complement strand
AAGTAGTATAAGGATTGTATTAGCTTACCCCTCATACCACGGGATAAGCCATATCATCTCAATAGGATACAACTGTACAACCCAATTCGGTCATATTCAGTGCCTATTCACATCACAATATTTTAACTGCTGGAGAACTATTATTTCAAATTGTTTAAAAGTGCATAACTCTATATTATTTTAATTGTTGGATTATCATGAATTGTACTTTGCTCCCTCCTGACTGGAGACCCAATATTTTAGGTGTCACTGATGATTGCTGAGCTATAGCACAATAGCTACTATGACCCAGTACCCTATTTCTGCGTGTTACCGGAGACCCTTTGGAGGACGCAGATCCTGAGGCTGACGAGATAACCATTCTAGCTAGTTGTCGTTTTAATTCGAGTTTCTTTTATTAGAATTTTTGTAGACTTGAATTCAGCATTTCCTTTCAGCACTTTCAATTTCAGATGTATCCATTTTGTTGATTAATAAAAGTTTTAAAGTTCCCGTATATAAATGTTGTGACAAATGTATAGATGTTGTTGTGAATTCCTGCTAATCGAACAGCTTACTGCCGCCGTCTCACAGCGGTGCAGGCTGAACATGATCCGGTTCGACCCAATTATTTGGGATCGGGTCGTGACAGGGTGTCCAGCACATTTTCTCTATCATATAAGATGGCATTCACACACACCAAAACAGTCATTTCCCAACGACTATAAGCGTTAGGTAAATTATTCCTAACGGTTGTTTACCGTTAGAAGTACGGTGTTGGGAATTTTTACTTACGGTAAAAACCGTTAGTAAATTTCATTTACTAACGGTAAAAAACCGTTAGCAATTTTCGTTTACGAACGGTAAAAAACTGTTGGGAAATTTAGTTTACCAACGGTAAAAAACCGTTGGTAAATTTAGTTTGCTAACGGTGAGTACCCGTTGGGACATTAAAATTCCTAACAGATAATCTGTTGGAAAATGAAAAGTTCTAACGGTAATCAACCGTTGGCAAATTCACTTTCCTAATGTAGCAAACCGTTTGAAAAATAAATTTAGTAACAACTATAAACGTTGGTATAATAATGCCATAACCTGTACTTGAAGTTCCAAATTACCAACATTAATATTAATATCATCAAATATGTAAACATTTCAATAGGGTTCAACCATATTCTAATAATGCCATAATCTGTAAGTAAACATTTCAATAGAGTTCAACCATATTCAAAATAATGTCATATATTATAACCTGTAAGTAAACATTCCAGATTACCAACCATATTCAACCATATTATAGATCATCAAATTATAATGCCATAACCTTTAAGTAAACATTCAAGATTACCAACCATATTCTAAATAACATAAAGTTCAATAGAGTTGTTACCATAACTGTCAAAAGTAAAAAAAATTACATATATCTCACGCGATACTTTGGCCAAATCACAAAACCACCGTCAGCTATATCACAAAGTTTGTAATTGCCATTCTGTGGACCATCAAAAATTAGTGCATCCGGATCTATTACCTCTGTCACCCAAACAACCACCTCTACATCTTGTAGCACCTCCCTATGATGACAAATGGCGCGTATTGCAAGATATCCCTTCGCCACCTCCTCCTTCAAATTTTGTGAAAGTAAGATCACATTTTTTTTTCCTTTGGAAGACGATCCAACGTTGTTGTTTGGGACGGCAGGGCTAGCGACATTGTTATCATGGGTATTGGGACCAACTGGAGTCTTCTCTGTGTTGGAGCAACTTCAGTCCTTGGTGTCCCATTGCCTTCAAATTGATTTGGTTGCACATTCATATTTTGTTGCATACTCAGAAATGCAGAAGCCATCGAATTAATCTTGGCCATAGCGCATTCATTTGGTTTTGTAATTCCATTTTCCACGTACGAAGGTCTTCAATGTCTCTTTGACTGGTTATTGCTTTTAGCTTGTATCATTTTCACTTGCTTTGCAGAAGAGGTAGAGCTGATTGCACGGCAATAACTCTTTTTTTCTCTGACCCATAAACTTCAGCAATAGGATCACTTTCAAAGTCTTCTAAGCTTGTGATACCATCGGTACCATTAAGACTTGCTTGTAATTTTTGCCTCGTTTCTGCCGCTTCAATTTGAGCCTGTATTTCCATGATAACAAACTAAAATTCAGTCCAAATTATCTAATACAAGCTAAACAACATGAATGGCATCCAGTTCATATTGACAGAAAATTATCTAATACAAGCTAAAATTCATAAACATTTATTTCCACCCATAACACTTTATATAATACATATATAATGACATATCAAACAACAGCAATAGGCTCAGTGTTGCAGTGATACAAATAGGTAATGTGCAGGGCGTGGGTTCGAATGAGAATAAAAATGAGAAGATTGGTCTTAATGACTGATTTTATGTCAAAGAAAAATGATAATACTAATAAAAAGAAGAAGATTGATAAGTTGTACATGAGATGACAACTTTTAAAAGCAATGACATCCTTACTTTCAAGGTGCAGTCCATAAAAAACAGTCAAGTTATAAATAGTCATAAAAGATTGTGCCATATTTTTTTTATGCTCCATAGTCTATTCTATTTTGGACAAAATGAAGGCTATAGTACCTTATTTTTCTTAGGCTAATACTAAGAGTACTATACAAAGTATCAGTGTCACCATTTTTTGCATTCCTGCATATAGCCAGTACGTATAAATTTTGGCAGTCTTTGTTGTGCTTAGGATTACCAATTTTTTTTGCATCATACACTGTCAAATAGTGCCAAAATTTAGCAATCATGTATACACAAAAAATTGCCAAAATTTTGACAATTCGGAACTTGTATAAATTGAGATAGTCACTGATAATTTGTATAGTATCCATAGACATTGCCTTACATTTTATATTTATCCAAAGTACTAAGATTTGTTAAATTTCTTGGAAGTTGCTTAACTTTCTCTTTCTTGGAGCATGGCAAGGCAGATCTCTCCTAGAATCCAAAGAAGAGAAAAAAGAGTGAGGAAATAAGGTCAGAAGTACACATGTGGGGTGGTGGTTGTATGGGACAAATATAGTAGGGGAAGATGAGGAAATAAGAGGAGCAGATTGCAGAGCTCCTTTGTTTGCCTTTAAAGCTGGGGACACTCACTGTGTCTGTGTCTGATCTCTGTGACTGACACTTAACCTGCCTACAACTCCATCGATCATTCATGGACACACCAATAATGGGACCTCTGGGAAAGCAACAGTATATGCTAATCTACTACTATGTTCATTCTCCTTTGAGTATCTAGTACTTCATGTTTCAATACTACGTACAATCTTTGGTTATTTTACTCATGCACCAATAAATCCTCCATTATTTGTTTAAAACCTGTGACTCAAGGTGTGTATTGGGCCGGTTCGAATTCAATTTTGATTGGATTTGATCGAGATCAGACCACTCATATTAGGAGTTCGGGTTGGATCGGACTTTAATATCTTAAGTCCTGCACGGATCGAGACACGGTTATCTCCGGTACGGAACGGCCAGCAGGCAGTTCTGTTTAAAATTGATTATATATATATATATATATATATATATATATATATATATATATATCGATCCATGCCTGGACATTAAGACCAGTCACTTCATTGATGTTGTCTTGCTATACACTAGTAACGGGTAATGTGCAGGGCATGGGTTGAAGTGTATGGTGAAGCATTGGCTGCAATAAGGGTAGGGTAGTGTTAATAAGGTTATGGCAAGATGGTGAACCACACTGTGCAGGCAGTGAAGGTTTCTAAATTGTTATGAATGGATAGAGTTGAAATGAGTCTAATATCTCAGATAATATTATTAAGGGCTACTGCCTACTACTTATAGAGGGTCCAACCCCTCTTCATATTACATCTAACCGATGTGGGACTAAAGTCCCTTATTTACTCTCAACACTCCCCCTCAAGATGGGCGATAGATATTAATCATTCCCATCTTGTTACATAGCTTTGACAGACTCAATGAACTAAGACCCTTAGTCAGACAGTCTGCCACTTATTCTTCTGAGCGAACATAGTCAATCTTCAGTATCCCTTGTTCCAGCTTTTCTTTGATGAAGAATCGATCGATCTCGATGTGCTTCGTTCTGTCGTACTGAACCGGATTGTTCGCTATACTTATCGCAGCTTGACTATCGCTCAGAAGGTGCAATGGTGTCCCCTTGTCTAGCTTCAACTCTGTCAGCAGCCTTTACCCATAGCAATTCTGATACTCCTAGAGCCATTGCTCTGTATTCTGCTTCAGCTGTCGACCGTGCTACCACTGACTGTTTCTTGCTTCTCCATGAAACCAGGTTTCCTCCTACAAAAATACAGTACCCTGTGGTAGACCTTCTGTCGTCTATACAGCTTGCCCAGTCTGCATCGCAGTATCCCTCAATATCTGTGCATCCATTCTTCTTTAACCACAGTCCTTTTCCCGGCGTCCCTTTCAGATATCTTAGGATCTGAAATACATCCATATGACCCGTTCTTGGATCATGCATATAGCGGCTTACAACACTTACTGCAAATGAGATATCAGGGCGAGTATGCCCTAGATAAATCAGTCTGCCTACTAGCCTTTGATACCTTTCGCGATCAACAGGCTTTCCTGCTTCTGCTCCCATCTTGCACTTCTGGTCAATTGGAGTGACTGCTGCTCGGCATCCCAGCATTCCTGTCTCTTTCAGCAGATCTAGTGCATATTTCCTTTGTGAGAGAACAATTCCTTGTTCACCATCACACACCTCGATACCCAAAAAGTATCTTCTCTCCCAGGTCCTTCACCTCAAACTCTTTGGCGAGTTTCGTCTTCAGCTTAGTGATCTCAACTATATCGTCACCTGTGATCACTATATCATCTACATATACAGCAAGTATAGTAATGTGGCCCCTTGTATGCTGGAGGAAGACAGTATGATCTGCATTTGTCTGATGGTACCCCATGCCAGTGACAGCCCTTCTGAATTTGTCAAACCAGGCTCGAGGAGATTGCTTCAGCCCGTACAGCGACTTCTTCAGTTTGCACACTTTTCCATGTGACATTCCTTCACCTGAATCTGACACAGAGTAGCACCCCGGAGGAGTCTCCATGTATACTTCTTCTTGTAGGTCTCCATGAAGAAATGCGTTCTTTACGTCTAACTGGTGGAGCTTCCACCCATAGTTTGCTGTAATGGAGACCAGTGTTCTTACGGTACTCATCTTCGCTACTGGGGCAAAAGTCTCATCATAGTCGATACCATATGTCTGGGTATAGCCTTTTGTAACCAGTCTCGCCTTGTATCGTTCAACTTTTCCTTCTGGTGTCTCCTTCACTGTGTAAACCCATTTGCATCCCACAGCTTTCTTCCCTTCAGGTAATGCACCAGCTCCCATATCTTATTTTTCTCTAGTGCCCCAAGTTCTGCCATCATTGCGGCTTTCTATCTTGGGTCCTTCTTTGCTTCCTGCCAATTCTTAGGTAAAGAAGTGGAGTCTAACGAAGTGAGGAATGTTTGATAAGTCGGAGAAATATTAGAATAAGATAGGTAGTTGGCGATATCATGTTCATAATCTTTATAACGAATAGGAGCCTTTCCCGCATTAATGCGAGAAGACCTCCTTAAGGGAGCAATGGGTGGTGGAGAAAGCATACCATCCGAATCGGAGAGACCCGCTTCCGAATCCGAGCGATCCGGTGCGGGAACATCTTCAGGAGTCGGGGCAGGAGTAGACGAGGGACTTGGCACTATAGGCACAGGGCACGACACAGTACTGGACCTCTGCTGTATTCTTCTGTAAACTTGGAGCTCCTTTTCCCTTGTCCGCTTCTCCCCCTGCGTAATGTACGTATTGCCTTCTTCATCCTCCGTATCAGTATCATTGATGCTTTCTCCCCCTTTCTTCCAGTGTGTCACGATAGGACAAGGTACCGATCCGACAACTACGTTTGGGCGTACTACCTCCCCCTCACGTCTAACACCCGCTGTGTGAGGCGTGTTCCCAAACGCAGAACCTTCGTCCGAACCATAATAAGGTTCCAGCTCTCTGAATGTAACGTCCATGCTTACAAACAGCTTCCGTTCAACCGGGCTCCAGCATACGTAACCCTTCTGTGTCCCGGTGTACCCAACAAAGACACACTTAACTGCTCGAGGATCCAACTTACCAACGCCAGGCCTGTTATCGTGGACGAAGCATACGCAACCAAATACTTTCGGAGGAACGGTGTACGTAGTTGTCCCCGTGAGCATTTCCAAAGGCGTCTTCCAGTCCAGTAATTGAGAGGGCATCCTGTTGATGAGATAAAAGGCTGTCAAGACAGCCTGCCCCCACAAAAATTTAGGGACATTCATAGCCAGCATCATTGTCCGAGCTACCTCCCAGGTGCCTATTCTTTCGTTCGGCAACACCATTTTGAGCTGGTGTATATGCACAAGAGGTTTGATGCAGTATACCATGAGAGGATTAATACGCAGCAAACCTCTTATGGGTATATTCTGTCCCATTATCCGACCGAAAACACTTAACACGAGCATTATACTGTGTCTTTACCCATTGATGGAGGCTTTGAAATGCCTCAAAAACATCACTTTTATTCTTCAGCAGACCCACGTTACGCGGGTAGAGCCGTTAATAAAAGTAACAAACCATCTATAACCGTTAACACCGTTTGTAGGATAAGGGCCCCACATATCGGAATGAATCATATCAAAAGCAGCAGAACATCGATGCCCAGAACTCACATAGGAGCTTCTGGTATGTTTCCCCAACTCACAAGCATCACAAACTAACAACTCTTTATTTGCTTTTTGATATAAGGACGGATACAGTCGACTAATAACGGGAAAAGAAGAATGTCCTACACGCTGATGGTGGAGGAGCAGCTCGGCTTCGTCGACACTTCGACTTCGGACTTCCGGTTGTGCGTCTGCAACCAAAGATGCCAGTGCTCTATCCAGACCGTTCCTGTCCAAGTACCATAGACCCTTATGCCATGTGCCAGTGTCTAGTCATCTCCCCGTTCCCTTCTTCTGAAAAGTTACCTTAGGAATATCAAAAAACAATACAGTTTAGATCAAGGATAATGGCGCTAATGGATATAAGATTGACAGAAAAGAAAGAAGCATGTAAGACATTAGATAGAGTGATGGAAGGAGTGAAATCAACAGTGCCTTTACCCGTAATAGGCCTGGAGGTACCATCAGCAGTCTGAATGCTTTCTGGCGGTGTTAGAGTAGAGTATTCCCGGAACTCACCTCGGGACCCCGTGACATGGCAAGATGCCCCAGAGTCCATAATCCAAGCTGGCTGAGAGACAGATGCAAGAGCACGCGGAGGTATACCGGCACTGGTTTGGGAGAAGTAAGTGCAGTAATCTCCTGTAGTGGACGGCGCCCCAGAAATGACTTGTCATTCACCAGAACCAAGCTTTGAGCCGCGCATCTTCTCGAGAACTTCTCTCTCAAATGGAGTGATGTCCGCCAGCTGATTGTCCCCACCTTCATCCGCCAGATGCGCCTTGTTACCTCCAGAGTAAGTGCCCCTTCCACCACTGTAGCTGCCTCGACCACCTCGTCGTCCACCACGACCACGACCCCGACCATTCGAGGGAGTCCGTGTCGGTTTTGGGCAAAAGCGGATGTAATGCCCTGTGTCACCATAGTTGTGGCAAACACCTCCCGTAAAAGGAGGCTGTGTGAAAGTGGCAAGAGCAGATGTGTCAACTCCGGCCTGCTCCCCCTGGGATACCCTTGGTAGGCATCAGCTTCAACCGTGCTTCTTCTTGTGCCATGGCAGCTATGGCGTCTTCTAATGTCGACAGCTTCGGTTGTGCGAGAAGTACATTCCTCCGTTGCTCAAATGCAGGGTTGAGCCCCTTCAAAAACTTCATCATCCGTCGCCGCGAGATATAATCCAGAAATTTCTGGAAATGTTTTGCAAAAGCCGGTTCAACCTGAGCATCCTCCATGCCAAGAGGATCATAATGGTCAAGATCAGACCAGTACTTCTTCAACAAGGCAGCGTACTCAGAGATGGTACAATCGTCTTGGATTACCCGATCGAGCTCATCCTGCAGTTGGAAGACTCGCATGGGGTTACCCGAACCGGAGTACATGTCTTTCAATGTTCTCCAGATATCAGCAGCTCCCTCCATTGCTTCAACGTTACCCGACACTTGGTCGGTCGAAGAGTGTCAACCAACCAGCCACGACATTGTTGACAATGTCCCATACAACAAACTCCTTCGAGGAGTGATCGACAGGGGCCTTGGTGTGGCCATCTACATAACCAACCAAGCCACGTCCCTTCAGCGTCCGCATCGCCTGCCGCGACCATTTCAAGTAGTTGGTCGTGCCTTCCAACTTCGTCTCCAGCTTGTCCAACTTCCCCATTTTGTACGATGACGGATCCACATCAGTATGGGTCACGCGTGGGGTTGCCTCCGGTAATCTCTTGGTCAGGAGATCCTCGACCAGGGCCTTCATTTCTTCTACTGTCAACTTCCCATAGATGGAATCCATGACTGCAATCAGTGAGGTGTTGTTGTTTCCTGAGTCATCTTCTTTTGAGTCGTCTTCGTCTTAGTCAGCTATCGGGGGGAAACAACAAAATGAGATCCTTCACTGATATATCGTAGTTTATACGACCAACTAGAACCGCGTCATGATAACGCGTTCGGACGGCTCAAGGATAACCAACGTAGTTGTGCCTCCTTGCATGAGACAAACCAGAGGTATACCAGCCGTGCAGAAACGATTGTAAAGACAACGTTTCTGAGATACGAAAATCTAAAGAGATTTCGTATTCGTAGTAGAGCTTCTAAAAAGAAGGTACTGATTCTCGAAGGCAACAATCAGAAATCTTCTAAAGAAAATCTGAGTTTAGAGATCTTCTAAAGAGGAACTATGATTCTCGAGGCAACTACAGAGATCTTCTAAAGAGAAGGAAATCTTTTTTTTAGAACAGCGAAAAACCCTAAAAAGGGCTGCTGGAGCAGCAGTAAAGGGAGGGGGGCGGCGCTGGAGGGTTAGGGAGGGGGGCGGCGCTGGAGGGGACGACGCTGGAGGGAGGCGGCGCTGGAGGGGGGGCGGCGCTGGAGGGGGCGGCGCTGGAGGGTTAGAGAGGGGGCGGCGCTGGAGGGGTGGGCGCTGGAGGGGGGACGACACTGGAGGGGGCGGCACTGGAGGGGGCTAGGGTTAGGCGGCTAGGGTTTAGAGTATGGCAGCGGCGTGGAGGAGGGTGGCGGCTGTGGAGGTGGGTAGGGAGGGCGGCTAGGGTTTGGAGGAGAGGATGGAGAACTCGGCTCTGATACCAAGTTGAAATGAGTCTAATATCTCAGATAATATTATTGAGGGCTACTGCCTACTACTTATAGAGGGTCCAACCCCTCTTCATATTACATCTACCGATGTGGGACTAAAGTCCCTTATTTACTCTCAATAGATAGTGCAAGGGAGCATGGCAACTAAGGGAGCAGGGCAACATGTATAAATACTAGATGGTGAACCACATTCAATCAGTATAGTGCAACTAAGGGAGCAGGACAACATGTATAAATACTAGTATATGAATGGTTTCTAAATTGTGAATGGTTTCTAAATTGTAGATTGAATGGTTGTATTAGATAATTAATGTTGCTCTCTTTGATAATATGCAGGATACTTTGGGAAGGCTGCAAGAGAGATGCAAAGAAGTCTCAAAGACGATGCAGGATACATATGAAATATGCATTCATAGATCGAAAACACAAACTGTTGTTAACAGTGAATAATGCCTTTATTTAACTGATCCAATGACTTGAAATTACCAAATAAATCCCTATTTTATAGTACTTACATATTTTTGGCTGCACATGGAAGCACCTCCCCAGTTTAAATTTTGAGTTGCATCCCACATTATTTAACCATATTCAAGGTGCACCCCACTGTTTTACCATAATGTACAATATCCCCCACTTTCGTTAAAAACTAACGGTCAACAGAGTTGACTGTTAATTTTTGACCAAAATACCCCTAGAAAATCACCATTATTACGAGTTCCCCCTCATCAGCTTGGAAAAATGGAAAGGGCATTTCGGTCAAAAATTAACGGTCAATGGAGTTGACCGTTAGTTTTGGACGGAAGTGGGGGGTATTGTACATTATGATAAAATAGTGGGGTGCACCTTAAATATAGTGAAATAATGTAGGGTGCAACTCAAAATTTCTCATTTTCTTTTTGTGTGTGCCCTTTTCCAAGCCTCTACTCGCGAAAGCTTTTCTGTTGGATTTTCCTTTGCCTACATGCAAAATCATGATTAATGACATATAATGTACTAATTACTTAATTTTAAAAATGAAAAAAACTACATACCATTTCTTCATACACTCTACTATAAGGTTTTCGTCCCAAAGTGTGACTGATAGGATTTTTTGCCCTATTTCCAGCATTCTTCTTACATTGCTCCTTCTTCTTATCACTATACTCGATGTCTACAAACTTCTCCCACATATTTTATCAATATCATTAGGACGGTTATCAAGGGCAATACGTTTGGGTATAGGTTGTCCATTAATTTTAAGATATTTCGCGCGCATGGTGGACTTCACTGTTCTAAAATACTGCGGAAATTTTTTTTCCAATATAGTTCGAGCAACCTTGGGGCTGACGTTCATCTCAAACTCTTTCTGTCACAACGACACAACAACATTACATAGAGTCCAAAATATAAAAACAAATTTAAATGTATATCAAATTGAAAATGTAAAGTACCATGAGCTCATTCCATAGATTATCCTTGTAGAAGTCATCTACTTGCCTCCAATCTTCATACCCAATTGGGATTTGAACACGAATTAGGGCACCACAACGAGAAGTACATTTGGCTGCATCTCTACCCTTAGCACCCTCTAAATCAACAACTATTGAGTATTTTTTTCCATTTGATGGGGGTGGAGCATCCGGCTCTTGTGTGTTTTTGTACCTACCGATGCACTTGAACTAGGATGGGATGACATTCCGTAATAAAACTGCATACAATAGAACATTTTGACATAATATAGAGGGGATTAACAAACTGTTGCAAATTATGACTTATTAGCATGAATTTCAACTAAAGTGTACTTTTCAAGAAGAGAACCTTAACTTACTAAGCCGACAAGAAGAAAATTATGACTTAGCATGAATTTCAATACAATCATTCATCAGCATGCTTGTTCTACAGTACATATAAATATTTGTAGAAATCTTCTTAAGATATGTTTTCAAGCCAAGAATAGAAATTAGAGTTCATTATTTTGACATTAACATGTTTAAATAGTCTTGAAAACAAATAATATAGTGGTGAAGTTAAACAATCAAACTTTTAAGCTTAAACAAGACTGGTAAATATAAACATGTCATAATCAAGCTGAGCTGCAGATTCCCTGTTAGTTTCCAAGCCAAGAATAGAAATTATAGTTCATTATTTTGACATTAACATGTTTAAATAGTCTTGAAAACAAATAATATAGTGGTGAAGTTAAACAATCAAACTTTTAAGCTTAAACAAGACTGGTAAATATAAACATGTCATAATCAAGCTGAGCTGCAGATTCCCTGTTAGTTTCCAACCCAAGTTTGATATACTAGTTAAGCTCAAAAGCCTCAAATCAAGATCAAGTTTCCCCCAAATATTAGTTAGTAAAGCTTAAATGAGGGCTTAATTATTTCAAGCTTGAATTAGTCAAGCTAAAATTGGCTTTGTCATTTACAGCCCTGCTTCTAATATGCATCATCAAATCATTTCTAAGTGAGTCGGAGAACGATGACATGACCCTTCCAAGGAAGATGCCAAACATGGAAACTCTCCCTGAAGAGTAGTTAGGCTTAATAACCTAGGATGGAGAAAACAATCATAAAATATCCCACTTGACAACTATAAAAGAAGCATCATTAGAAGTTGGAGTCAATGTTGCAGGGGTTGTCACTACCCTCTCTCTCTATATATATGAATAATAGGTTAACAATGGCCCTAATAAGTATAAAAAGAAGGAAAGGTGGAACAGTATAATTGTTTCTTGAAGATGGACTTGTACCCTCTGATTCTTTTTCTAAAGAGATAGAAAAAAAAATGCGACAAGGGATTTCAGTTGCTTCCATTTATGATGGAGCTGGTATCAAAGTGCAATCTCGCTCACTGGAATATCTTTTGTCAAACAGATCTGAGCCATCGGCACCATTTTGGTAAGGAAAGTATTTGATTCCAAATCATCATTATCATCGTCCATACCTTTTCTAAGCCAAAAGGTGCGAGCTCCAAAAAATTGTAATAAAGTTGCTATAACCCACTATCAACCTCCCTTTATACGGTGACAAATTCCCTAGCCAAGTTGGCTACAAGAGAAGGCTTACCTTAAATTACAGAAGGCTAGATGTTGGGTAGAGAGATCTTTTTGGTAATAGAATTGAAGTTCATATGGTTACGGAACACCCTATAAGCTAAACTAGAAACGAGTCTAGAAGTACAGGGAATGTGATGCGATTTGCTATGGAGATTTGCAGCAATCTCTAAGAGACAAGTTAAAGTGCAAAAAAGAATGTCATTCTAAAAGTAAAAAAGATTATATTAGGGGGAAATACGGATCTTGGATATCTCTTGAATTGAGGAAAGCCAAGCTAATGAATAATAACAATATAAGGTTTTAGGCGAGCTTTGTTGTCATTTTTGTAGATGGTTCTAGGAGGCTAGACTAGCTAGTAGAAGATATAACAAGAGAGGAATTATGATATGATTCGGAGAAAAAATAGAACATAGACCAAGAATAAACAGAGCTTCAAGAGCTTTTAAGGAATGCTTGAATAAACGTGTGCTGAGCGTAAACAAAGTCTAGACAAAGTCAAGTGTGATTTGATTTTTGCTACGGACATACGGCCCACATTCGTGCAATTACAAAATTTAAAAATCATTGGTGACTATAAACAACAGTTCCTCCGAACTTGGTGGAGCAGGGCGTGTCCAAACTGCAAAGGAAGCTGAAGAAGTAATATAATATTAATTGGGGTATGAGTGGTTAAGTTGTATTTCTCTGCTTTCAAATATTTAAAATTTCCAATGACAAAATACACGTACTCAAAAATACCAAAACAGATACACTTTGTTTAGAATAACTTAGTACGGTATGTGTCATATGCAGTCCATAAAACCTCTCAAGTCTCAGTACTACCATGTATGTATGATCCTTCTTAGCTCAGATAACTTGTTGAAAGCTACCGAAGTTTGGTAATAGTTCTTTTAGGGCCACAATAAGTTTCAGCATGAAGGAATTTATTCTTGGGTGAAAGTTCAATTGTCATACTTAGGGATGCTTGAAGTTTATCCCTCCCTACTGTCACGTAAGAAGATATAGATACAACAAAGATCGTTTAGGTCAACAGACTCAACGGATCATCGAGAGTGCCTAAAAACAGTAATTTCAACACAACAATTGCATTGTCCTCGTGGAGCCTTGAAGTTGGTTGCAGTAGAATGATGAAGTAGCATAACGCTTAGCTGGATGTTGTTGTGAGAATAGCCATTTAACATTATGGTAGGAAAGCATATCCATGTTGTAACAATTTCAGTGCCAGGAAGGAAATCTATAAATAGGATTACATCATATGGCCCCTATCCCTAGGAGAAAAAGTCCTTCATCTTGCTAGAACCTCTTTGTCTAGACAACAATGTTGTCAAAGTTTCTTTGACTTCATTAGATAATGAAGTTTATCATTGGTTTGATAATGAACAAGTATTTAATCATGTTCATTTTAGTTTTTAATCAGTTGATGCATACATGGAGATTTATGAACAAGTATTAAAATTGGCTTTGTCATTTGTCAGCTACATGCATACATGGAGATTTATCATAATATGTAGGGTTGAAGTATGGTGGATAAATGTTCATGGTTTAAAGTGTCGGTCGATACCAATCCGATACGGCTGATACCGATACATTGGTTTGATAATGAACAAGTATTAAAATTGGCTTTGTCATTTGTCAGCTACATGCATACATGGAGATTTATCATAATATGTAGGGTTGAAGTATGGTGGATAAATGTTCATGGTTTAAAGTGTCGGCCGATACCGATCCGATACGGCTGATACCGATACGGTTTGGCATGTCCCAATCCGATACCGACCGATACCCGATACTACCGATACTGAAAATACTTAAATTATGCCTAAATGTATAAAATATATGTTTTTAAATGTAAATAATTTATTAATAATTATTTTTTTTCAATACCAAAAAATCTGATACTCCGATCCGAAACCGCCGATACTACCGATATCGCAGATACCAATACTCGTAGGAATAGTCCGATACCGATATCGATACTGTGAACCTTAACTTCCACTAAATCTATTGACAACCAATTTATGTGATATGCCAAGTTGCTTCACCTTATCAAAATGCATATACAAGAGTTCTGCTTTGCCTTTCGATGTAAAATGGAAGTTAGAAAAGAGAGATATTCTGATGGTCTAACATTTGGGAAGAATTTGAATAGATATTCTATGCAATAGTTGTGGGATGCTAGAGCGAAGAGTTGTGTTAAATTATTTTTAATGAATTTGACTGTTGGTGATTAGGGTTTCCATTTGAGAATTTCAGAGAATGAGCTTTGGGCTCAGTTTTGCTATTAGGGCTTACAGTTGGGCTGGAAGAAATCAGAGTATTATTTGGTTGATAAATTGCTATTTGAGTATTGGGCTCTATTGATAGGTGATGGGCTCATTTTGTTTAAAGAGTTCATGTTTTATTAAGTGCCATACTGGATTAGGAACAGATAGGTTATTTATACCTGGTTAGAGTTTTAGTTAGCTAGACTTTTTTGATAAATTGCTATTCGATTACTATTTTCAACATCCTTGAAAAGTTTTATGGCATATAGGTTGCAGCCTAAATACCTAATCCATTATGAGAGTTTCTAACTATCGATCAAAGTCAAAGTTATAACTTATACATCAGAAGTAACAGCTGGTAAAGATTACATATCCAAAGTCAATTTACTTGGTAATAGTTTATAATAGTCCTATTATTTTGAAATTGCCTACAAATCTACAATTCTTGTAAAGATTACATTGTAAAGAAGCAAAGGGAATCTTAATAATATCCCATGATAATGGTATCAGTATGAGTAATTTTCTTGCTCGATCATTGGCATCTAAGCCATATCCATGATAATGGTATCAGTATCGAGCATGATTAAAACATTGAGAAAGGTCTAAGAAAGAGTAGACTAGGTGTTACTACAGGTTATAAGCTTGACTAATCCTCTACGAGTTATTGTCCAAGTACTAGATGAACTATGGGCATATGAACAAAGAACCCTGCATAAAACATAGAAGGCCTTTCAGGCCAAGGTGACACTTTTCTGGACAAATTCAAAAATTCATGCAAGCAAGGATGAAAATTCCTTGTGCACATGTCTAACTCCCCCTCCCGCCCCTCCTGCCCTATCTCATTAGACTGATGTAAAGAAACTCAAGACTGATACATTATTCTCTCCTCTAACTCCCCCCCCTTAAAAAATAAAAGTCTTTCCTGTAGAAATGGGATCTCATTTACATGTAATCAAGTGTATACTTGCTAACCACCTGTACCTATAGGACTGAACCACCTGTACCTATAGTATACTTGCTAACCACCTGTACCTATAGGACTGAACCATGTAACAGTTAGGGAGGGGGGCAGGGGATTGGCAGAGAGGGTTTGATACTCATATTTTTACATATTGTACCTATTTTAAAATGTGCCTATATCGTATTGGAGTTCTTATTTGCATTTGTGCAACATAGAATTCTCCGTGTATTTATCTATATAACATATATGTGTACTTTCTTCATCCAGTGTAATATTATTACTTGCAGAAGCTATTTACAAATGGAACTATCATGTTACTATCATGTTGTCCCAAGGAATTTCTAGAGGAGTTCTCAGAGCCCTTCAGGAAATGGACACATCTCGATGAACATAAATTGCATTTGACAACAATTAAGTTTCAAACATGAAAATATACTGAGAAATATCAAGTGTTAACTTGCCTGGTGAATAGAGGGCGAGACGGGAACAAGGTGTTGAGGCTTCCGAGCGACGAAAACACCACTTCACACAGAAAAAAAAGTAGTCAGAAGCGATAGTCTCTAAATCCCAGGGAACCACGTAATGTAATGGCTCCCCATGAGAATTCAAGGAAGAGGACCACACACAATGGTAAGTAAATGCATTCCAAAGTCTCACATGTTTCTTGCTATCTTGATATAGTGCCTTAAAGTGGTTAGTGACTCACCAACTAACTTCTCACACCATCATCAGATAATCCACAGCAACTGAGATTCAAATATAGCAGAGAAATATATGTATATGTTTCAAATTCAGACAAGCAATCAATAAAATTTTGGCACATATGCTTCAGATGACCATCACTAGTTGATTGTCACAATCATCAATACCATTGTTTCAAATTCCAAAACAAAAGGATATTACAAGCCATTGTTCTCAGAATGATACAATCATCAATACCATTGTGTTCTAAATTTAAATCTATTTGGGTTCAATACATTTTAATAGTGGTGCCAAGTTAGGTTGCTCTTTCAAAATGGATTAGAAGCTTGTTGGTATGTTGTAATCATCAATACCATCAGTCATACGCTTTGGAGAACGTCGAACTATAGACTAATCGGGATTTTGCGGATCTTTTATATAAAAAACTTGACTAGCTTCGGATGCAAGAATGGCCGGCTCATCATAATCCCCATCAGCACTCTTGAACTTCTTCAAATTCACAAGCAACAAGTTAGACTCTGGACAAATCTTATAACCATTGGTCTTGTCCGCGATATTCACCCAATCACAATAGAACACTACATGTTGAAATTCATAATAATCAACCTCTATAATCTCTTTGATAATACCATACCAATAATGTCATCATCCATAGGGTTCTATCTTTTGCACTTGCGACAAATGTAGTGATTGCATCCATGCAAATACCGCTGTCTTGTGTCGAAAGTTTATCATCATAGTGTTGGGGAGAGAATACATAACCATTCACCCGATATTTCATATGAGTTTTGGCTTCCCATTTTGGACCACTAACATACCACCACAACAATGAGTCCATGTATTTTTCTTCCAGCAGCTGTTAATACAAGTCACTTAAATACATTAATCAAAACTACAAAATATAATTAAAACATTATTGAAATAAATGTTACACACCTTTTTGTGTAACCAATCAATAAATTCATATTGTACTACCACTTCTGTCTTAGTGATAGCTCTTCTTTTACCACGAGGACCATCTTCCAAGGATGAGCGATACATACTACAAATTCAAAACTATATATAAACAAAAATTACATATTATTGTTTAAAAATATAAAAGAATATCACACCTGTAATATTCATCTCGTTTTGGTATATTTATACTAAAGAGTACCCATCTCCGAATTTGTATACATTGTACACCAGATAACTTGATAGTTTTACCCTCAAGAATGGAGCGTTCATACATATCATCCCATTCTCATCTAAGAAGAGTGCTTGACTAGAACTATGATTTCCATCACGCGGATTTGGCATATACTCCATAGCATATCTAACAGATTCTGAAACAAGATATGCCTCAAAATAGACCCTTCCATATAACGTTTGTTGCTTGGTACGTTTTTGCACTCCTTCATAGCCCTTATATCAACAAAAAACATTGACTTGTTAAAAAAATGTTCTAATAAATAAACAAAGAAACAATAATATATAAGATGAATGTATCACCTTTCAAATGGATACATCCATATATATCTCGTAGGTCCGCAGAGAAGAGCTTGGTCAGCTAGGTGCACCATTAGGTGGATACTTATATCGAAGAAGTGAGATGAAAATAATGTGCCAATACACATAATGCCTCGGCAATCATATCTTTGGAAGCTTGGACATGCTCTCGAACTAAGACCTTCGAGCACAATATGTTGAAGTACAAGCTTACTTGCAATATAGCTCGTTTCAACTCACGAAACTTTGGATATGCATGTTGAACCATAACTGGAAGCAAATATTGGATAATGACATGATAGTCATATGACTTCTTAATATGCAAACTGGGGGGTTGAATACTTACAAGGCTGCCCAAATTAGTTGCAAGGCAAGACGGAAGCTTTACGTCTTTTAATACTTGACAAAATTGCATCTTCTGAGCCTTATCTAGTGCATACTTAGAAGATTGTTTTCCCTTGTCAAACATCAAGTTAATAAGATGTTCAGCCACATTCTTTTCAGTGTGCATCACATCAATGGTATGTCTACTTTATGACTACTCCAATACTCTAAATAAAAAAATCGACTTTTTATACCACGCTGGTCTTCCTTCGTTATCATCATATGCAGTACAATCTTCACTACCATCTACCTCAACTGCCATTCGCTTCTTGCAAGTAGCTTTACTAATTTACCTGGTACATATTTGATACGATCAAGCCACTCTAAAAGGAACGATCCTGTCAATCGTGTGGGAGGTTCCTTGTGCTCTACATCCTTATACCATCCGTGTTTACTTCCCTATATGGGTGACCATCCTTCAAAAATCTCCTGTACTTTGTAAAAACATTCTTATTACCAATGCGCTCAGACTCTGTCTCAATAGCACAAATAACAGGCTTTGTAACCATGTGTCACACAACCAGATAAGTTACAATGCTAGAAATCATGGATTCCCCACAATAACATTGCTCTCAAAGTGAAGAGTTCCCCCTTGTCCGTATCAAATGCCGACACTCCTTCCGCCAAAGTTGCTTCAACTCATCTACAAGAGGTTCTAAGTATACATCAATGTCCTGACTCGGTGCTTTCGGTCCAGGAATTAACAAACACATCATCTGGAACTGTGATTTCATGCATAACGAGGGAGGAAGGTTATAAGGAATCATGTACACGGGCCAACAACTGTAACCACTAGATCACTCCATGTGGGTTGAATCCATCTGTAGCAATACCAAGCCAAACATTACGTCCCTCTCTAAACTCTGGCCACTTGCTTTTTAGCGATCTCCATTCAGCTGAATCAATAGGATGACGCATAGATTGCCAAGAAGATTTTGCTTCCTTGTGCCATTGCATTTGGCGTGCTATCCATGGTATAGTATACAATCTAGTTAATCTTGGAATTAGAGGAAAGTGTCTCAAAACTTTTCTAGGTTGTTTTGTGACTTTATACTTTTCCAGACTTTGTCTCCTTAACTTTAAACCTGGGAGTTTGACAACGAGGGCATTCTATTGCATCTGCATATTCCTTCCAATATAACATGCATCATTCTCACATGCATGAATGCAATTGGCCTTCATTCCCAAATCTTTTAGCATTTGTTTCATTGTAGGATACTTGTCAGGTATGTAGGAACGATATAGTAAAGCGTATACTCTAGAGGGGGGGTAAATAGAGTTGGCAGCGGAATAATACTAATTAAAAGTTAGCAACACAATCACAGTATATAATCACAGATGAAATAAAGTAAAGGCAGAGTTCAGAAAGCAAACGCAAAGACAGCGATGTATACTGTATCCCTCTGTTGAGGACTAATCCAGTCGGTAAGAACTCTTGCTACCAGTTTGAATCCACTATAGGAAAAAACCGCAAGTTTTCTTACGAAGTCCTTGCAACTTCTACAACGCGAGCTTTGATACGAAGAACTCGTCCAACTTCAAATGTGAAGAGGTATTCTTCAATCAAGCCTTCTGATTACAATCTCTCAGAAACTTCTAGACCGTACCGCACTGGCAAATCGACTAGAGGATTGTAACTGGCTTGGGATCTGAAAATGAAAGCTCTAGAAAACTCTTTGGAAGGCAGAAAGCTTTTTAGATAGAGAGAAGATTGAAAGTGAATGAGTGAATTGAAATGATCGAAATACTTCTCTATTTATAGGATTTCCAAAGGGAGAACTCTGTCAGAATTCGGACAGAACTCGATGAGCAAATCTCGGTCAAATCCGCAACTGCAGGAGGACCAAGTTCCAGAGAATTCAAAATCAAAACGGCCACCAACCGAACTCTGGCCGAACTCTGGCCGAACTCTGGCCGAGTTCTGTCAGGGTTAGGTTAGGGTTTTTAAAGTAGGTTTTGGTGATTTTTGAAAACCTTTTTGAAAACCTTTTTGTAAACAATTTGATAGGTCATTTTAAAAAATATTTTGAACTGTTTTGGGAATAGCCTATTTGCCAGTACGACTCGGTGTACAACGTATTCCTAGACTCAAATAAAATGAAAATTACATTGCATAGGAAATACAGACTCAAGTAGGCAAACAGATCTTCAGTCTTGAACGAAGTGAATATCCAATCTTTGCTTATGTCCAAGGAGCTGAGATGTCCCAACAAGCTTTGTATATCCAGACAGAGTTTTGATCAATTATTAAAATCAGGTTGACCATATGACCAATGGGCCAACAATCTCCCCCATTTTGATAATTGACAAACTATGAATGATATAACATGAAGCTAGTTCAAGCATGTGCAAAAAAATATCAAAAAGTAGAAATTGTTCATAACCTGTATAACTCAAAAAAAATGTTAGATCATTTTTAATTTTCTCCCCCTTTGTCACTTAGCAAAATAATTGCACAAAGAAAGACTCCCCCGCATTAAATGCAGAAGACTCCCCCGCAATGAATGCATAAGTAACAAATAGCGAGAAAATAAAAGAAATGGTATAAGAATTTAGAGATTATTATCACAGGCATGTAAAGTTGCTACAAATTATCATCACAGGCATGTATTTGCATCAAAACATAAAAGAAATCTCAGGCATGCTATTTCACAGGCAGTTTGTAATGAAGAAGCAGTAAAAAGAGATAGTGCTAAACAAAATGCTGAAATAAACTGAGATGTCATAAATGAAACATCAAAAACATGTCCATGAAGATAAAAGAAATACTGATAGCAAACTACAAAGTACTAATCAGAAAGATAAAAACTTGGAATGTCGGAGCATTTCCAAGTATACTGTAGAATGTCACTAGTAATCAGATCAGATCTCATCATCACTATCCTCATCAAAATCATCAGCAGCACGGCCAGCATGACCGGAAGTACCAGCACCAGAAGTACCAGCGCCAGTAGGATGAGTAGGGGCGCCAGCATAGAACTCGCCAACATAATCTCGAGGAGCACGATACCAATCATAGGCGTTACCGGGCTGGAAGTAGGCATGGACAGCCTCATCCTCACAGCGGTAACCCGAAAAAGCTGGATCTCGAGGGATGGAAGCGGCAGAGTGACCAGTCTATGCGAAACGCAGATCGGCCAAGGAGTTTGCCATTGCCTGGTAACGGGTGACATCGCGGAACTCTCGCTCGCGAGCCATGTCCGTCATCGAGACGTGCAAAGCAGATAGGTGCTGATGTATGCCCTCAAAAGTCATGGCATACGGCTGATGTGGTGGAGATGGTGCAGTAGGAGGAGCAGGAGGTGGAGCTGAAGCAGTCCGGCTGCGACGAGAAAGCTGGAGTAACTTGGGCTCAGAGTCCTGAGTACAAGTCGATAGATCGATGTCGAAGCGCTGAAAGATACGAGGGAGAATCATCGCGTAAGAGAGATTTTGATCTCTTACACGACAACGTCCCATCATCTGAATAATAGTCTTGGGGACGGAAAAAGGAATCCCCTTGATAAGATGATACATAGCGGACAGCTCAAGCGAAGTCACATCATCCTTGGAAGTGGATTTGGGAAGTAGAGTAGAGTAGATGATGCGATACAATTCGTAGTTGAACAAGTTAAGGTTGTTAGCCTTAAACTTTCCAGAACGTACTCTGTCAGGTGCACAAAGTTCCGTTTTGAAACTCGTGAGTGTAGTGCCTTCGGGGAACTCGAATTCTGTGATATCAACTAGCGGTTCACCTTCATTGGGAATCCCAAGAATCTCCGCTAGGAGGACATCATTGAACTCAATATCTATGCCTCCAACACGTGTGCTCACGTCAAAAGTGTTAACTACGAGATTACAATAGAACAATCTAATGGCATTAGTAGCAATTGGGAAGCACAGTTTAACAAGCAAATGTAACCCTAATGCCTCAAATAAGTGACGATGGTCAGGAAAAATCGTCCATTTAACCGGAGCGCCGCTGCATATGGATCGGGTGGAAAAGTTACCGTACCATAATAAAGCTTGATCGAGGGTTTGAAAGAAAAACCCATCGAAAGCACCGTCGCTCTTTTGGACTGGCAAAAACAAAGAATCCGTGTGAGGATTCGAAGAGGACCCTTCCTCACTAGGAGTAGTCTTCTTCCTCTTAGACGGATTAAATCTAGGTGCCATTGAAATAAATAAGCACAAATTTGAAAGTGGAGAAGGAGAGAGTTATACCTCACAAAGATTAGATATGTTGTAGAGAAGGATGATCTCCGCACGATTCCAAAGTTTGGAAGGATTTCACCAAGTAGATAGGGAGCAATGGATTGGTGAATACCTAGGGTTTGGAAGGTTTTCGGGCGGCTGTAGCTGCTGTTTGGAAATATGGAAGCAATGGAAGAGAAGGAGCTCTCGGGTTCTGGATATATACGCAGATACCCTCAACCGAACTCGGGCCGAATTCGGTCAGAGTTCTGGCCGAATTCGCCTAGGGTTCTTTCAAGTTGATTTTGCTACTTCTTTTTCATTGACTCGTTTCAAATATTTAATTCAAAGATTAGTTATTTTAGCTTTCAAATAACATAATTAATAATATTTTATGAGTTAAATATCTTTACACAGCAGCTGTCTCAGATTAGCTGTAGGAGTACTGTCCCAGCTGGCGGAGGTTCACCGGGGAACTCTTAAATACCGCTTCGCTTCAACCGTAGTTGTGGTGACAGACAGACTCTTTATTAGCTTGTCTCTAACACAGTTTTTGCATAATGATATAAAAACATAAAATAAAATCAATTAATATTATTGACGTCCAAAATTCCTAAATCTCGACGTAAATAATTGAAGCGATCTTCCGCTAGAGGTTTAGTGAAGATGTCAGCTAATTGATTATCAGTATCTATGTATACAAGGTTTATATCACCATTTTGATGATGATCTCTAAGAAAATAATGCCGAATCTCGATATGTTTAGTACGAGAGTGACATACAGGATTCTTAGTCAAATTAATGGTGCTAGTGTTATCCCAGAAAATGGGAATATATGTGTAAAATAAATCAAAGTCTTCTAAGGTTTGTTTCATCCACAAAATCTGAGCACAACAACGTCCTGCGGCAATGTACTCAGCCTCTGTTGTTGATAAGGCTACAGAATTTTGCTTTTTACTAAACCAAGAGACTAGAGCCTTGCCTAAGAAATGACATGTACCGCTAGTACTTTTTCTATCAACCTTGCATCCGGCAAAATCTGCATCCGAATAACCAATAAGGTCAAAGGATTTGGATTTGGGATACCACAAGCAGACAGAAGAAGTGCCTTTAAGGTATCGGAAGATACGCTTAACTGCGGACAGATGTGATTCCTTTGGGTTAGCTTGAAAACGTGCACACAAGCAAACACTAAACATTATATCTGGACGACTAGCAGTTAAGTAAAGTAAACTACCAATCATACCTCGATACTTACGTGTGTCGACTGGCTTGCCTTGTTCGTCAGAATCAAGCTTTGTTGAAGTTGCCATCGGAGTGCCAATAGGTTTGACATTGTCCAGATCAAACTTCTTTAGCAAATCTTTTGTGTACTTGGCTTGATTAATGAACGTCCCATTGTTGGTTTGTTTGATTTGCAATCCGAAAAAGAATTTCAGCTCTCCCATCATGCTCATCTCAAACTCATTATGCATACACTTAGAGAGTTCTTGACAAAGAGATTCATCAGTGGATCCAAATATGATATCATCAACATAAATTTGAATTAAAAGCAGCTTGTCATTAAAAGATTTAATAAAAAGTGTAGTGTCAACCTTTCCTTTTGTAAAATCGTTGTCAAGTAAAAAAGAGCTTAGACGATCATACCAAGCACGAGGGGCTTGTTTCAAACCGTATAAGGCTTTCTTCAACTTGAAAACATGGTCAGGATTTTGAAATTCGTGAAACCCGGAGGTTGTGCTACAAAAACTTCTTCTTTTATAAATCCATTTAGAAAAGCACTTTTTACATCCATTTGAAAAAGTTTGAAATCATGAAAATATGCAAATGCACATAACATACGAATGGATTCTAATCTCGCAACTGGGGCATAAGTCTCATCGTAGTCGATACCCTCTTCTTGATTGTATCCTTGAGCTACGAGTCGAGCCTTGTTACGAGTTACTAAACCATCCTCATTCAGTTTGTTTCAGAATACCCAACGGGTGCCAATGACCGGATGATCAATAGGCTTGGGAACAAGTTCCCAAACTTGATTCCGTTCGAATTGGTTCAATTCCTCTTGCATGGCATCTATC
Organism: Iris pallida; assembly: GCA_029216955.1. Classification (NCBI taxonomy): domain Eukaryota; kingdom Viridiplantae; phylum Streptophyta; class Magnoliopsida; order Asparagales; family Iridaceae; genus Iris; species Iris pallida. The sequence continues at coordinate 16,104 of JANAVB010036503.1, read as the reverse complement.
CAGAAACTATCACTACATGCTTCATCAATAGATTTAGGTTCTAGCTGTGAAATAAATGCAACACTAGAAATAATATCTCTACTGGATGATCGAGTGCTTACTCCTTTGGTAATGTCACCAATTACCAAATCTTGTGGATGATCAGCTGTGAATTTTAACCTTTTCGGTAGACTCTGTAGGTAGCTGGTTCCTGGATCTCCTCTAGGGGGTTCAGCTAGTGCAGAGCTTGGTTCAGGTTCAGCTGATGTTGAGCTTGATGTAGGCAGATCTTCATCACTGTCATCGAGTGTCATTTGGTTCATTTCATCAAAAGTGACGTTGATTGACTCTTCGATGATCATGGTACGTTTGTTGAAGACTCTGTATCCTTTGCTCTTGGCCGCATAACCTAAAAATATACCTTCATCGGCCTTTTCGTCAAACTTTCCCAAATTGTCTTTAGTATTAAGAATAAAGCACTTACAGCCAAATATCTTAAAATATGAAACTGAAGGAATTCTATCAAACCATAACTCAAAAGGAGTCTTCTTCGATTTGGGTCGAATTAGAACTCTATTGAGCACAAAGCAAGCTGTATTGACAGCTTCAGCCCAGAAGTATTTGGGTAGGCTAAATTGATTTAACATTACTCTGGCCATTTCGGTTAGAGTTCTGTTCTTACGTTCCACAACTCTATTTGTTGTGGAGTTCTAGGGCAGGAGAACTCATGTATAAAACCGTGTGTGTCACAAAATTGCTCGAAATCAGCATTCTCGAATTCGCCTCCATGATCGCTTCTAATACGAGTGATCATGTAACCTTTTTCATTCTGTACTTTCTTGCAAAAGGCGACAAATTCAGATAATGCGTCATTCTTGCGTGTCAGGAAATATACCCACGTGTATCTAGAAAAATCATCTACAATTACAAATGCATATAATTTACCTCCGAGGCTAGCAACTCTGCTAGGACCGAATAAATCCATGTGTAGCAATTGTAGGGGTCTAGTAGTACATACTGCGTTTACAGACTTGAATATGGATCTGGTAGCCTTGTTCTTTTCGCATTGGCTGCATACCGAATCCTTCTTGAATGTTATGTCCGGTAAACCGCGTACTAACTTCTTTGTGGATAATCTTGAAATTGTATCCATGTTTGCATGACCGAGTCTCATATGCCATAAATAACTCTCATCACTTTTGGCCATTAAGCATCTACCTGAAATATTAGCTTCTTCCAATAGATAGAAAACATATATATTGTCTTCCCTGATTCCTTCAAAGATAGTACTACCAGTTGAGCTATCAACTATAGTACATTTGTCTTTACCAAAGTTGATACCATAACCATGATCAGCTAGATGACTTATGCTGAGCAGATTATGTTTCAACTCGGTAACCAGACAGACATCTTTAATCACGGGATAGGGAGATTTACCAACATCACCGATACCAATAATATACCCTTTTAAATTATTGCCGAAGGAAACATAGCCTTCCTTCTTCTTCTTCGACAGTGTTGCAAATAGGGTAGCGTCACCGGTCATATGCCGTGAGCAACCGCTGTCGAGGATCCATTTGCTTCTAGCATGTGAAGGGTGTTCCACCTACAAAACAGTTGCAGATGAAACTCTTGGTACCCATTTCTTGTAGGGTCCTGAATTGTTAGCTTTAGGTATCCAAGCATAAACATTTAAATCAACTAGCTTTCTCATTCTACATGCAGATGAAATATGACCAATGAGGCCACAATAATGACATTGTGCATGTTGAGTGTTGAAAGCAGAGTGATGTGCATGGTTGGTAGGTTTAGGTTTTCTAGTATAGAAGAATGCATACCTATGATCATGTTTGGGCTTAACCTTTTGGGGTAAAGGTTTATATGGTTTGGTCTGACAGTGTTTGGCTTGGAAATGTTCCGAATTTTCGGTAAGTGACACGTGTTAGGATAGGAAGCAGCAGGCTCAAGCTGTTTTCCTAACCTAATTTCCAACCTTTTGGAAGTGTCATATAACTTAGTATAATCAGAGGTGAGTGATTCCATTCTGATTTGTGCAGATTGAAGACTTTTCTTTTCTTTTGAAAGATCTTCTCTCAATTGGTCTATAATCTTATCTTTCTCTTCGGATGACTGTTTAGTCTCGTGTAATAAGAGCTTTATAGAGGAAAGGTCACCAGACTCACTAACACTAGTTCTAACCTCAGCTAGTAGGTCGGTAAGTCTTCCTATTTCTCCTTTGTACTCTTTGAGTACCTTCTTAGCGGTCTGATATTTACTACGCAGTTTCCTGTAGTCAAGCATCAGGTCACTGAAGGCATCTCCTAATTGCTCAAAGGTAAAGTCATCATATGTTTCTACAGGTTCAGTAGGTACCTGATCGATTGCCATGAAGCAGATGTTTGCAGCGTCCTCTGAATGTTCATCTTCTGAGTCGCTAGCTTCGCTCTCATGCCATATGCTGGTGTTGGCATATTTCCGGGATGTTGATCTCTTCAGGTTGCCTTTTTCATACCTGTTGTTCTTCTTGCTCGATGATGAGTTGATGGACAGTCCTTCTTCATATATCCCTTCTTCTTGCAGCCATAGCAGACAGCATCTTCTTGGTACCAGTTATTACTGTTGTTCTCTTTGACTCTCTTCTCATGTCTCATGAATCTTTTGAACTTCCTTGCTAGGAGAGCTTGATCTTCAGCGTCAGATCCACTGCTGTCTGAGTCATCTTCAGCAGCTTTTCTATGCTGAGCCTTGAGGGCGATAGTCTTCTCCTTTGGTGCAGGCTCTTCAAAATCTTGTAGATCCAGTTCATGAGTGAGTAGCTTACCCATGAGTACTTCAAGTGACATTGTGGTGAGGTCGTTTCCTTCAATGATAGCTGTAGCCTTCGGAATCCAGTTCTTGGTGAGAGCTCGCAGGAGTTTGCGAATCTTTTCGTGGTTATTGTATTCTTTGCCTAAGGAGGACAAAGGGTTTACAATATCCAAGAACCTCTCGAACATTTGTGTGACTGTTTCATTTGGCTTTATTTTGAACGCCTCGTACTCTTGAGTAAGTCTGCTGACTTTTGACTCCTTGACTTGAGTCGTGCCTTCATGTGTAACTTCGAGAAGCTTCCATACACCATTTGCTGTTGTGCATGTAGATACCCTGTTAAATTCTGTTCTGTCTAAGGCACAAAAAAGAGCATTAATGGCACGTGCGTCAAGACTGGCCTTTTCTTTTCTTCCTCTGTATAACTGTTTTGGGGTTTTTCAACTAAAACACCCTCGACATTTATACGAGGTGGCTTCTGATAGCCATCAAGAACAATAGCCCATAAGTCAAAATCAAGAGACTTTAAGAAGAAACTCATCCGTATTTTCCAATAAGTGTAGTTAGTACCATCAAACAGAGGAGGTCTGTTTGTGGCCTGACCTTCACTTGTGAATTTCATAGTAGCCATGTGATGTGCTGTGATCTAATAAATAATGAATAAAAAATAGCACTTTTACCTTGCTTTACCTGTAACACCCGCTCTGATACCAATTGTAGGAACGATATAGTAAAGCGTAATACTCTAGAGGGGGGGTGAATAGAGTTGGCAGCGGAATAATGCTAATTAAAAAGTTAGCAACACAATCACAGTATATAATCACAGATGAAAATAAAGTAAAGGCAGAGTTCAGAAAGCAAACGCAAAGACAGCGATGTATACTGGTATCCCTCTGTTGAGGACTAATCCAGTCGGTAGAACTCTTGCTACCAGTTTGAATCCACTATAGAAAAAACCGCAAGTTTTCTTACGAAGTCCTTGCAACTTCTACAACGCGAGCTTTGATACGAAGAACTCGTCCAACTTCAAATGTGAAGAGGTATTCTTCAATCAAGCCTTCTGATTACAATCTCTCAGAAACTTCTAGACCGTACCGCACTGGCAAATCGACTAGAGGATTGTAACTGGCTTGGGATCTGAAAATGAAAGCTCTAGAAAACTCTTTGGAAGGCAGAAAGCTTTTTAGATAGAGAGAAGATTGAAAGTGAATGAGTGAATTGAAATGATCGAAATACTTCTCTATTTATAGGATTTCCAAAGGGAGAACTCTGTCAGAATTCGGGCAGAATTCGGGCAGAACTCGATGAGCAAATCTCGGTCAAATCCGTAACTGCAGGAGGACCAAGTTCCAGAGAATTCAAAATCAAAACGGCCACCAACCGAACTCTGGCCGAACTCTGGCCGAACTCTGGCCGAGTTCTGTCAGGGTTAGGTTAGGGTTTTTAAAGTAGGTTTTGGTGATTTTTGAAAACCTTTTTGAAAACCTTTTTGTAAACAATTTGATAGGTCATTTTAAAAAAACATTTTGAACTGTTTTGGGAATAGCCTATTTGCCAGTACGACTCGGTGTACAACGTATTCCTAGACTCAAATAAAATGAAAATTACATTGCATAGGAAATACAGACTCAAGTAGGCAAACAGATCTTCAGTCTTGAACGAAGTGAATATCCAATCTTTGCTTATGTCCAAGGAGCTGAGATGTCCCAACAAGCTTTGTATATCCAGACAGAGTTTTGATCAATTATTAAAATCAGGTTGACCATATGACCAATGGGCCAACAAGGTAGTATATTTCCCTTTGGAAGCCACCGTCTCAATCGCTTCAACAACTCGGTCACGCTATTTCCTGACCAATTGAACTCCTTCTTCAAGTTATGAAGCTCTATAATAGCACATAAAGTTGTAAGCCCATCTTCACAGGAAGGGTATAGTTTCTCATTTGCTTTTCTCTTATATTCATGATACTTACTACCATGGTCAGGATCGGGGACAAATAGATTACCAGAAATATCACATGTCACATCAGGATTCCTCTGACAACTAGCTTGTTCCATATTATGTACTCCATAAGCATCATCAACAAAGTTCCCGAGCGCACCTCCTGCATCACCGCCATGTTCTTCTTGGATTTGATCTTGGATCTGATCCTCTTCAATAACATGTGGTATAGAATCTGGCACTACGTTCACGTCATTCCTCTCTCCGTGAAAGCACCACTCATCATATATTGGTTCCATACCATACATGACCAAGTGCTTTTCCACTGTTTCAAAAAGAAATCTTTTAGAATTTTTGCACTTCGTACAAGGGCATGGACATGTGCTAATCCCGGGTGGTGAGTGGTTCTCCACAAAGTTCATGAAATATCGAACACCTTCTATGTATTCGATATTATTTCTGTGTGGATTTTTGATCCACTCTCTTGAACGTCTTGACATAATATAAAGGACGTTACCCTCTCAATTGTGAACCTAATAATCAAGCAAGATTAAGACAAATTAGATCATGAAGATAAGTAGATAATTATTTCCATTAAAATTATTATAGGACTGTAATATGCCAATAACATTGCATTTAAGTTGTTCAGTAGTTTTGAATTTAACTAAATAACGATATGATTCTATTTGCCTATTGAAAATTATATGCCTTTTATTTAGAAATCAACAACCTTTTATTTCATAAACTGGAATTCAAACTTGCATAAATTTTTAGCCGCATCGGAAAAAATATAAATCATTTCGTATGCTTCCATTTAAACTTGCATAAATTTTTAGCCTTATCAAAAAAACCAAAGAACCTTCTCGTCTTTCCAATCTTTGTCAATGACTATGTTATAGAAGCAGCTATGTCTATATGGTGGTAGTGCTGCTGGTTTTCATTACCGTGTAATTAAATGTACAGTTAGAGTTGATATTAAGATATTGTTGCTAGTCCCATTTATATATACTAGCTAGCTACATCAATGATGCACTACTGTACGCAACTCTTCTACTTTCTAAACTTTCCATAAATTTAGCTATTAATGTATTTAACAAATTCTTGATTGATCCTTCAATATCAACAAGTATGTATGTATTCAAAAGAAATTTTCACAAATAAAGTGGGCTCCAAATTAAAATATATTAAGTTTTATTAAGGCATGCCCAAATGTTAAGATTAGACCATGAGACGAGCTTCCTGGGATTAATCCAATGAAGCCATGCAATAGAGTATAAATATTCCTCGCAAACTATATTACTATATAACTTCATTAATATAGAGCTGTCAGCTAATCCTCATCCAACATTATTTTAATTCCTAGTATTCAAACCAATCATAGGATCGATGGACAATAACTCGGACATTATTGTTGGAATCTCTCTTCATTATATATATAGCGCCTACTTAAGTAAAATATTCTTTTATATATATATATATATATATATATATATATATATATATATATATATATATATATATATATATATATATATATATATATAGCGCCTACTATATGTAGGATCGTTGAGCACCTCTAGAGGGGGGGGGGGGTGAATAGAGTGCGTGTGTGCAGCGGAATATAATCACCAATTAAAAATTAAACAATGGCAGATATGTAAGAGACAGTAAATAAAGATAGAGAATTCAAACTCAGTGACACAGCGATGTATACTGGTATCCCTCTGAGAGGACTAATCCAGTCTCGAGTACTCTTGCTCGATGTTAATCCACTATGGCACAAGCTTTAACTGAGAGCTTGCAATCTCTTACAACACCGTGCTTGGTGACAAGCGCACGACCAGCTTCACAACACCGTGCTTGGTGACGAGCGCACGACCAGCTCCACAACAGAAAAGTTGTTGAAACTTGAACAACCTCTTTACAACTCTTGAGTAACCAAAAGACTCTAAATCAACTCTGATAGTACTGGCTTTTAGCTAAGAGATGTGTAAGTGAGATTTGAAAATCTTAGATCGTTTTGAAAACACTTGAGTAGTAGAGAAGAGAAGATGAAGAATGAATTGATGATTTGAAATGAAAAGTTCTTCTCTATTTATAGGTGTTTTCACCAACCGAACTCGGACAGAACTCGGGCAGAGTTCGGGTGCAAATATCTCGCAAAGAGACGTTGCTCGCAGATTTGGAGGCAACAGAAGTTTGAATACAAACTGACCGAACTCGGTCAGAGTTCGGACCGAACTCGGGCCGAACTCGGCTAGGAGTTCTGTCAGGAGATATTTGAAATTCTTTTGAAAAAATAGTTTTCAAACATGTGTTTGGTTATTTGTAAAATCATTTGAAAAGACTATTTTCAAAATATGTTTTTGAAATATTTGTAACCGAAAATACGAATGGTAAAAGTAGGCTTTTGAAATGAGGACAGTTTTAACCCTAAGCCAGTATTACCAAAATTGATTTTACAAAGTAATTCCTAGACTCAATAAAATATAAAATACAGAATAAAAATGAGAACTGAGTCTTCAGAAGATTTGATGATGTTGACGCTTTGATTGATGTAGTACATTGTCCGTTGAATAAGATTTCATGAATCCTGAAATGATTAGCAGTATTTTCTATATTTTGTGTATTGACTAAAGTGTATGTTGATTATCAAAATCGAGTGTGACCATGGAATGGGCCAACAATCTCCCCCATTTTGATAATTGACAAACTTGAGTCTATACCAAAATATATTTATATCAAATAAAACAAAATATCAAAATACCTGAAAAAAAAATTTATTTGGATTTTGTTTTTGGATATCTCCTCGCTTGCTTTGGTATACTCTTTTTCTCCCCCTTTGTCAAGTAGTAAAATGAATAGGCTCCTCCGTAAATCGTGAAGCCAACAATAAAAAAAAACAAGACAAAGTGAAGCAAAAAGAAATAATCACAGCATAGACATATATGGAAACAACTGGAATAAAATGAACTATCTCATAATAAACTGAAATATCATAGAAGTTTCCACTAGAAATCAAAAAGTACAACTGATAATGTCTAACTAAACAGTTTAGACATGAAATGAAATAAAACTACTACATCAACTGCATCAACTAATCAAATCAAAATCCACTATCCCATGGCTGAATCCACGTCACATCGTGGGGTCGTCCGCACCTGGAGGATCATGAGGAAAGTATGCTGTGGTCGGGTTGAAATACTGAAAAGTAACCTCATCAGTAAATCGAGGACCAGGAAAAGCCGGGTGAGGAAGGATGGTGACCGGATGGACTGGATCCTGAGCCAGGCTATAGTGAAGGTCAGTAATACTATTTCTCAGCACCTGGGCCTGAGAAATGTGCCTGAACTTTGAGTCCTGATGACGTTGCGTAGAGACCGCAACAAAATCATCGAAGCACTGGTAGAAAGTCTGATCGAATCCTGGGGCAGGGGCCGGAGCAGGATGACCATCAGCTGCAGGGGCCTCAGCATCAGCAGCTGGAGCAGGAGCAGCTCCAGGAGGTGCAAGAAATCGACGAGAACGAGTCAGCTCAACAGGTGGAGAGAAGATGGCACACGTCTCAAGATCAATCTCGAAACGTCGAAAGATTGAAGCAAGGTGCATCGGATAAACTAGATTCCTGCCTGCATTTTTGCAGTTAAGCATCCAGTTCATCATGGTTTTGGAAACGGAGAAAGGAATGCCAAAGTGGATGTGATATAGAGCAGAAAGTTCCAAAAAGGTAACTTCATCAGTAGATCCTTTCTTCGGAAGAAGAGCAGAAAATACCATACGATGAAGTTCATAAAATGTTTGGTTCAGATGTTTGGAAAAGATTCTCCGGGAAGAAGGGTTAGGGTGACAATTAATTCCCTAAAGGAAGCCAAAGTGACATCGGCAGGAAACTGAATGTGGTAGATGTCAACTAATGCATCACCAAGATCAGGAACATGAAAGTATTCGCTGATATCAGTGGCGCTAAATTCTAACTCTTGCCCAGCAATGCAAGAATAGAAATTACAGTTAGGTTTTACCTGCAGATTGCAGTAAAACATGCGAACGACGTTGTCATAAATGCTCTCTTGGACCTCGAAGAAATTGCGGTATCCAAGTTGGTCAAAGATTGGAGCATATTCAAAGAAAGTAGTAAAGTTAACGAAGGCTCCAGAGCAAATACGACGACTAGAGAAGGAATCGAACCAGAGATCCGAGAAGTCTTTGTCGGGAAACAAAGTAGCATCGTAATCTTCGGGATCTCTAGGTCTAGCTGGACTAAAGAGACTAGCAGGGGTATAGTCAGAGGATGAGGAAGCACCTTGGGAAGAGTTTCCTCTTTGACATTTGGGGGCCATGAGAAGATGGATAGAAATTACCTTCAAAGAAAAAGGAAGAAGAAGGAAGATGACCGCCCACTGGAACCGTCAAACCCTTGCTAAGATGGAGGAGGAGAGGCTTCTAGTAGAAGAGGAAGGCTTTCCACGTTTTGGTGTGAAGAAAAAGTGGAAGAAAAGAGATTATATAGCCTCTAGGGCGGCTGTTCGGTTCTGGAAGTTACCACAGCGCCTACCGAACTCGGTCCGAATTCGGTCCGAACTCGGTCAGAGTTCGGGCCGAGTTCGGCCACTTGCATTCCCGAGACAGTCAAAACAGTCAGGTAAATAAAGTTGTAATTAATAACGTTTGACTGGTTTATTAAATAACTGCTGTTATTTTCGGGTTAACTATAGGGGTTGTCCCAGCTAACGGAGGTTCACCGGGGAACTCTTAAATACCGCTTCGCTTCGACCGTAGCCGTGGTGACAGATTACCCTTTGTAAGTTTGTCCCCAAAAATAATTTTCGTTAAATAATAATCAAGTCATAAATATAGTTTTAATTACCATATGCATGATGAGTCCGAGAATTCAAGAATGCCGAGCTCACGCCTCAAGATGTTAAAACGGTCTTCAGCCAATGGTTTAGTGAATATATCTGCTAGTTGATGATGTATCAATAAATTCTAAGCAAATATCCCCATGTTATTGAGGATCACGAAGAAAATGATGTCTAACTTCTATATGTTTTGTGCGTGAATGACAAACAAGGTTCTTAGTCAAATTAATTGCACTAGTGTTATCACAATAAATAGGAACATTGTATAGTGCAGATTGTAGTCCTCTAAGGTTTGCTTCATCCACAAAATCTGAGCACAACAACGTCCTGCGGCGATATACTCAGCCTCAGTTGTTGATAATGCTACTGAATTTTGTTTCTTGCTAAACCAAGAGACTAAGGCCTTTCCTAAGAAATGACATGTGCCACTGGTACTTTTACGGTCCACTTTGCATCCAGCAAAATCCGCATCCGAGTAACCTATAAGGTCAAAGGATTTGGTTTTGGGATACCGTAAGCCAACTGTAGGAGTTCCTTTAAGGTGTCGGAAGATACGCTTAACAGCAATAAGATGTGATTCTTTAGGGTTTGCCTGATAACGTGCACATATGCAAACGCTAATCATAATATCAGGACGACTAGCAGTTAAATATAATAAACTACCAATCATACCTCGATACTTACGCTGATCGACATGTTTGCCACTTTCATCAGCATCAAGCTTTGTAGATGTAGCCATAGGAGTCCCGATTGGCTTTACATTCTCGAAGTCGTACTTTTTCAGTATGTCTTTCGTGTACTTGGCTTGGTTGATGAATGTTCCGTTCGAGTGTTGTTTGATTTGCAGTCCTAGAAGAAGTTCAGCTCTCCATCATACTTATCTCAAACTCACTCTGCATACACTTGGCAAAATTTTGACAGAGTTGTTCATTAGTAGAACCAAATATAATATCATCTACATAGATTTGCACTAGAAGAATGTCATCATTCATGGATTTAATAAATATATCAATCTTGCCTTTTGAAAATCCATTATCAAGTAAGAAGGCGCTTAGGCGTTCATACCAAGCACGGGGTGCTTGTTTGAGTCCACAAAGTACTTTCTTAAGCTTGAAGACGTGATCAGGTTTTTGAAATTCTTCAAAACCAGGGGGGTTTCACAAAAACCTCTTCTTTCAAAAATCCATTTAAAAATGCGCTTTTCACTTCCATTTGAAAAAGTTTGAAATCATTAAAACATGCAAATACGCAAAACATGCGGATGGCTTCTAGTCTAGCAACAGGAGCATAGGTCTCATCATAATCAATTCCTTCTTCTTGATTATAACCTTGTGCAACTAGACGTGCTTTGTTGCGTAGAACTTGTCCATCTTCACTTAGTTTATTTCGGAACACCCATTTGGTACCAATTATCGATTGACTAATAGGTTTAGGAACGAGTTCCCAAACTTGGTTTCTCTCAAATTGATTAACCTCCTCTTGCATGGCAGAAATCCAAAATTCATCAGAGAAAGCTTCATCAACATTTTTAGGTTCTATTTGTGAAATAAAAGCTACTTAGCTACTTCAGAATCTTTAAGGGATGAACGTGTACTTACACCTTTGGATACATCACCTATAATGAGAGTTTCTGGATGATCTGGCTTGAATCTCAATGATTCAAATCTTTGGGCCATACCTTTCACAAGGCTCTTCCCAGTTCCAGTATCTTCGAAACTTTTATTAGTCCTTGCTTCTTGGGTAGGATCTTTCTCAGAACTCTTCTTAGTCTTTTTAGGTGCATCTTCATCATCACTGTCGCTAGATCTGTGACTATTCAACTCATCAAAGGTAACATTAATACTTTCTTCAACAATCATAGATCTTTATTAAAAATTCTATATCCCTTACTCTTAGCAGCATATCCGAGAAATATCCCGTCATCTGCTTTGGAGTCGAACTTTCCCAAGTTATCCTTGGTGTTCAGGATGAAACAGCGACAACCAAAAACTTTAAAATAAGAAATGTTTGGAATTCTTCCAAACCAAAGCTCATATGGTGTTTTCTTCGAGATTGGTCGAATTAACACCCTATTTAAAATATGACAGGCTGTACTAACAGCTTCTGCCCAAAAATATTTAGGAAGATTATGCTGATTGAGCACGACTCTAGCCATTTTGCTTAGAGTACGGTTCTTCCGCTCCACAATACCATTCTGTTGGGGAGTTCTAGGACAAGAAAATTCGTGGTAATATCCACTATCATCACAAAACTTTTGAAATCAGAATTTTCGAATTCGCCACCATGATTACTTCGGATACGAGTAATTTGAAGCCTTTTTCGTTTTGTACCTTTTTACAAATATCTGAAATTCAAAATAGCATCACTTTTGTTTGATAAGAAGTAAACCCAAGTAAATCGAGAGAAATCATCTACAATAACAAAAGTAGAGTTTACCGCCAAGACTAGCGACTCTACTAGGACCAAAAATCCATATAAATCAACTAAAAAGGTCTCGAAGTACTTACAGCGTTGATGGATTTAAACGTAGACCTATGTGCTTTGTTCTTTTCACAGTCAGCACATACCATACTCTCTTGAATGTAATCTCAGGGAGTCCTCTTACCAACTTCTTTGTATTCAGACGTGAGATAGTATCCATGTTTGCATGTCCTAGTCTCATGTGCCATAGCCAGCTTTCATCTTGATTGGCTACTAGGCACCTTCCTGCATTATTAGTATTCTCCAAAAAGAAAACATAAATGTTGTCTTCTCTAATCCCTTTATATATGGGATCACCAGATGACATATCATATATGGTACATTTATCTTTCATAAAATTGATACCATAACCATTATCTGCCAAATGACTTATGCTCAATAGGTTATGTTTCAATTCTTCTAGACAAACATCCTTATTATTGGATAAGGAGAAATACCTACAGTACCATTACCTATAATATCACCTCTCAAGTTATTTTCGAAGGAGACGTATCCTTCTTTCTTCATCGATAGCGTAGCGAATAAAGATGCATCACCAGTCATGTGTCGCGAACATCCGCTATCGAGGATCCATTTGCTTCTAGCATGAGAGGGTTGAAGGTCCACCTACAAAACAAGTAGATGAATCCTTTGGTACCCATTTTCTGAAGGGTCCATACTGATTAGCTTTAGGTCTCCAGACTAAAGTGTGATTGTCAACAAGCTTTCTTGCTAAACAATACTGTGATATGTGTCCGTGTGTACCACAATAAGTGCAAGTCAGTTTAGAACCAGATGTGGTTGAAACTGTGTTCACATGCTTGTTTGGTTTCTTGGAGAACCTATAAGTGAAAGCATGATGATACTCGTGTTTCTTCTGTGCTTTCTTGTTTTTAGTCCTCTTAGGTGTATGCTTTGTATTAGGACTAAAATTAGGCTGTGTCACAGGCATTTCCTGTTTGCCTAACTTGATTTTTAACTATTTAGAAATCGCAATAGACTCTTCATATTTAGCAGTCATAACTGAGAGTCTTTGTTCTGTTACTAAGTGCATCTTCTTCTCTGTGTCATACAGCTTTTGCATCTTACCATAATCTCTTTCTTTCTTTTGAATAGTGAGGATAGCCTCATGATAGTCTACCTTGAGTTTGGCTATCTCTTCCGTGTTACCGGTAGTAGACGTCTCTTTAATATCTTGAATAAGATTGGACAGTCTAGCTAACTCGGTTGTGTATACCTTAATCTCTTTTCGAGATTGCTTATACTTGTCAAGCACATTTTTGTGTTCTTCAAGTAAATCGCTAAAGGCATTTTCTAACTCTCGAAAGTAAAATCATATAGAGGGTTTGAAGATACCTTATCAAATGCCATAAGACAGACATTTGTATTGCCGCAGGGTCTATCCTCTTCTTCAGAATCACTGGCATCACTTTCATGCCAGATACTTGTGTTGGCATACTTTCGACCAGTTGTAGCTTTTCTGCTTGATCTTGATCTGTCATATGGACTGCTCTTCTTGGTGGTTGGACAGTCCTTCTTCATGTGCCCTGACTTCTTACATCCAAAGCATATGGTTTCATCTTCATTGCTTTCTTGGACATCTTTCTTCTTTCTGCTTGTAAACTTTAGGTACTTCCTGAAGTTCTTCACAAGTAGGGCTTGTTCATCACCACTTGATGATTCTTCATCGGAATCGTTGTATGTCGGCTTTCTTGCTTGAGCTTTGAAGGCAATAGTTTTTCCTTTGGTGTTGCTTCTTCAAAATCTTGCAAGTCGAGTTCATGGGTCATAAGCTTACCCATCAAAGTTTCCAACGACATTGTGGTGCGGTCGTTTCCTTCAATAATTGATATGGCTTTTGGATTCCAGTTCTTTGTTAGAGCCCGCAGCACTTTTCTAATCTTCTCGTGATTGCGGTAATCCTTACCAAGATTGCAAGGAGGTATATCAAGGAAACGAGTAAATCTGTGTAATTGACTCACCGGGTTTTATCTTAAAAGATTCATATTCCTGAGTCAGTCTACTAATTTTGGATTCTTTCACTTGGGAAGTCCCTTCATGGGTTACCTCAAGGAGTTTCCAAATTTCGTGAAATGTCTTGCAGGTTGAAACTCTGTTGAACTCGGTTTTGTCAATTGCACAGAATAGTGCATTGATGGCTCGAGCATCAAGACTAGCCTTTGCTTTTTCAGCATCGGTGTACTTGTCATGCAGCTTTTCCATAAGAATACCTTCAACCACTGTGGGTGGTGGTTTCTTATACCCATCAATGACTATTGACCAAAGATCAAAATCTAGAGATTTTAGAAAGAAAGTCATTCGTGTTTTCCAGTATGTGTAATTTGTTCCATCAAATAGGGGAGGTCTATTTGTGGATTGCCCTTCACCGTTGAATATAGATTTCACGGCTGCCAATATATACTCTCTAGGGTATGTTATATAAGATATAACCTACTCTGATACCAATTGTAGGATCGTTGAGCACCTCTAGAGGGGGGGAATAGAGTGCGTGTGTGCAGCGGAATATAATCACCAATTAAAAATTAAACATGGCAGATATGTAAGAGACAGTAAATAAAGATAGAGAATTCAAACTCAGTGACACAGCGATGTATACTGGTATCCCCTGAGAGGACTAATCCAGTCTCGAGTACTCTTGCTCGATGTTAATCCCTATGGCACAAGCTTTAACTGAGAGCTTGCAATCTCTTACAACACCGTGCTTGGTGACAAGCACACGACCAGCTTCACAACACCGTGCTTGGTGACGAGCGTACGACCAGCTCCACAACAGAAAAGTTGTTAAAACTTGAACAACCTCTTTACAACTCTTGAGTAACCAAAACTCTAAATCAACTCTGATAGTACTGGCTTTTGGCTAAGAGATGTGGTGAGATTTAAAAATCTTAGATCATTTTGAAAACACTTGAGTAGTAGAGAAGAGAAGATGAAGAATGAATGATGATTTGAAATGAAAATTCTTCTCTATTTAGGTGTTTTCACCAACCGAACTCGGGCAGAACTCGGGCAGAGTTCGGGTGCAAATATCTCGCAAAGAGACGTTGCTCGCAGATTTGGAGGCAACAGAAGTTTGAATACAAACTGACCGAACTCGGGCCGAACTCGGCTAGGAGTTCTGTCAGGAGATATTTGAAATTCTTTTGAAAAAATAGTTTTCAAACATGTGTTTGGTTATTTGTAAAATCATTGAAAAGACTATTTTCGAAAATGTTTTTGAAATATTTGTAACCGAAAATACGAATGGTAAAAGTAGGCTTTTGAAATGAGGACAATTTTAACCCTAAGCCAGTATTACCAAAATTGATTTTACAAAGTAATTCCTAGACTCAATAAAAATAAAATATAGAATAAAAATGAGAACTGAGTCTTCAGAAGATTTGATGATGTTGACGCTTTGATTGATGTACATTGTCCGTTGAATAAGATTTCATGAATCCTGAAATGATTAGCAGCATTTTCTATATTTTGTGTATTGACTAAAGTGTATGTTGATTATCAAAATCGAGTGTGACCATGGAATGGGCCAACACTATATTACGCCTACTTCATTATCAATATAATCTTGATTGATCCTTGAAACTGAAAATTTTGAAACTGAAAATTGATAGTGCCTACTATATTACGCCTACTTCATTATATCAATATATATAGCGCTCTATATTACGCCTACTATATTACGCCCAAATTTTGAAACTGAAAACTGATCCTTGAAACTGAAATAGCGCCTACTTCATTATATATATTGCGCCTACTATATTACAATATAATCTTGATTGATCCTTGAAACTGAAATTTTTTAAATTTGATTGATATTGCAAACCTGAAGAAATTCCTTAGATCAAGAGTAGAAACTTAGGATTTTGGGTACCAGATCAAAAAATTTGGGTACCAGAAACGTAGAATAACAGAAGAAAAAATTGTTAGATAAAAAGAACCTGATCGAAAAAAATTGAGGCGCTCAGTTGAGAGAACTTTACCTTCAGCTCCAGACGGGAGAGAAAGAGAGGCGCTCAGATGAGAACTCCAACCGGAGAGAGAG
>JANAVB010036502.1:0-43108 GCA_029216955.1 Iris pallida | reverse complement strand
TTCTTAAAATTTTTATTTTTGTTTTGTATTAAGTTAAAGCCTTGCAGCATGAACTCAGATGCATTGTTGCAGTTCTACATTCTTTATCCAAACAATTAGCAGCTGAGAAAGATTTGGTTAATTTGGCACGAACAATTGGACATCTGCTCACAACATATTAGATGATTCAAGACCACCAAAATCTGACAATGATTGTTGTAGCTCAAAATACTTACGGTTTTTTATGTGAATGAAAGAATTGTTAAATCTAGCGCTAGTTTTGGCCGGACAGATGCAAATGGGATAGCTTCCAATCAGGTTTAGCGCATGCATTTGTGTATAAATAGGCTTCTCGCTAACCAAATAATTACTTTTAATTCGTTACACTCAAATTGGTGATTAATATTTTTTTGCAAAGCCTCGAGTGACTAGTTAAGTATGCATGTTAGTGTAGATTAGACTGGAGTACACAACTTCATTGGGGAAAGATAAAACTCAAGAGTGCCTCACTTTCAGTCTTTTAGTTAACTGACCATTTCATTTGTACGTATGATTGCTTTCGTTCTAGCTACTCGAATCATCGTTTTCATTTGTATGTCTTGATTCGGAGAAACAATGAAAAATAGTATTATACAATTTTCTCCAACCCAATGCATATGTGTGTAATTGTAGATGTGCTTACTCATAGGACTCGAAATGGGACATGAAAGTGTAAATTTTTTCTTGATAATTGGCATTTTCTGTAATTTGACTTGGCACTTATCTGGCAGTTAAAATTTGTAATAGTTACACTCTAGTTGAAATTGGTTTAAATCGCAATCTATCTTGAATTTCAAACTGCTCTACATCGAACTTTGTGGTAAGACTATACAATAACATATTTGACAGCATCCTCTATAGTATTTTTGGTTTTATTTCATTCTAGTTGTAGAGTAAAGATCCAACACTGACAAGAGAATAATTTATGTAGTCCAATGTGTTCAACTAACTTTATTTTCCTTTGTTTAGCACCATACCGGTGTTGTCTGGCCGGAACAAAATATGGGTCTGGCTAAAAAATTTCTACATCTTTGCACAAATAACAGGTCAGGACTAAAAGTTTACTGCATCATTGCATCTTCTTGTCGACAATTCTTAGTTGCTTACTAACAATGTTCTCAAGTAGTTAGTTTATTTTATGATTACTATAATTGGGGCCATAGAGTAAGTTGGAACGAAGTTATCAGGGACACTTAATAACCCATATATTAGCTTAAGAATCAGTTTTGCATTTTGGGTGAGAAATTTTTTCATAACTTTCCTTCTTACTGATAGCAATTCTATGTTGGGTTTTCTTCCTTCTTCATGCTCCATGCAATTTTGTGCAATTTTTTATTGTCTTCTACAATAAGAAATGATTGGATACGACAATTGGAATTGCTTGAACTCTTCTACTATACACTTGTGTTTTATGGTACTTTTGTTGTTTTGGTCCAAACTTTCCTAGGGACAGTTATGTTTTTGGTTGGATATTACAAGCTTTCTTGGGGCTGTTTGGTTCATGTTTTCCTAGTTGCAGTTTTCTTGCTTAAAGTTTGAATATTACAAGTTCTTTTGGGGGTAGGTTTTATTTTGTTCAAGCTTTAAAGCTTCAAATTTTGCTTTTCATGTTTTAGCCGCAACAGTATGTCAGTTTTGATGTTTGGATTGACATTACCAATTTTGGTTGGTATGGTTTATTCTAGCTTGGTTGCACTTTTTATCATGTACTAGCTGCAATAGTATCTTTGTTGAAGGTGATGGGGGTAATTTTTCCTCCACTTGGATGTGTGTCCTTTACCAATTTGGGTTGGTATGGTTGGTTCTAATTGCTAATTAAGTTTTGCTACCTTTGGTTTGCTAATGGGTTTACTTGGTTGTAGCTGTTCAGTTTGCCTAAACATTGTACACACAGGTTCATGGTATTCTCATATACTCTGCATAAATTCTCGATGTATTATGGTCTTTTGTTAACTAGTTATTTTTTATTTTTATTTGCAGGTCCTTCAAAAGAGTTTGGGCTGATTTTACAAATGATAGAAGATTTGCTTAATGAAAAAGCATTTTAGGTTCATTTTTTAAATGATGGCAAATGATGCTTAATAATGTAAACAATTTTAGATTTATTTTGTAAATGATGGTAGATGAACACTTAATAATGTAAAGCATTTTGAGTTCATTTTTGTAAATGATGGGAAGACGTCCAATGATGTAAAGCGCTTTGAGTTCATTTTGTAAACGATGGGATATAACATTTAATGAAATTAATCTTTGTTGATGTACTTTAGAGTTTACAATATTTTTTGAACTTAAATAGTTATTTATATTTTTTTTGTTAATGTCTTTTAATTGTACATTCTATATGCAGAACAAGGAAACAATAATTTTAAAATAATTGGGACAGTTGTTATAAGTTTTTGGGACGATTTTGTAACTGTCCTAAAAGTAAATTATATTCTTTTGCGACTATTATCCTAAATTATTATGACGGTTCCAATCCGTCATTTAACAATAATTAGGACGGCAAAATTCGTTCCATAAGCTTTTGCCACGCCACCCTAATAGCACCGTTTGAATCCGTCCCAAATGTCGTCCCAAATAATGTTTAGGACGGTAAAAGTTCCTTTAAGAACGGTTTTTGGTTGTCCCAAAAGGCCACTTTTTTGTAGTGATCGAGCTATGGTGGATACTAAATGGTTTTCTTTATTTCCTACTGCTCGAGTGCTTCACCTCCCTTGTCTGAACAGTGATCACAATCCAATCTTATTACAGTTGAATGTTTCATTGGTTAAATACAGGCCTATTATTCGATATGAGGCTGCCTGGAATCAAGAACCTGATTTTCATGAAACTCTCCATGATATGTGGCAAAATATTCATCACCAAGAATTTTGCCTAAACTCAAGAGCTTACTGCCAAAATTACATATGTGGGGAAAAGCTCGTCTACAAAATATTGACATGGAAATCAAACATTGCCAGGAGAGGCTCCTCTCTATTCAAAGTCGACCTCCTACTGATGATTTATACACAGAAGAAAAGAACCTTCAGATTTGGTTGAACAAGCTGTATTCCAAAAAGATCTGTATTGGAAGCAATGATCAAATGTGTCCTGGCTTCGTGAAGGGGATAGGAATACAAAGTTTTTCCATTTATCTGCTACGATTCGGAAACAGAGAAATATCATTCAGATGATTAAAGCAGATAATGGTACTATGCTAACAACTCAGGTGGATATTTCTCGATCCTTTGAAGAACATTTCGAGACCGGTTTCACTCAACAACATATCATCCCGTCCCTGACCATATTATTCATGAAATCCAGTGCCTGGAAGCTAATGATGCTGAAGGTCTCCATGTTTTCCCTCTATAGAAGAAATTCTCACTGTCATCAAACATATGAGTCCATATAAATTCCCGGGTCCAGATGGGTTTCCTGCTGCATTCTATCAAAAACATTGGGATATCGTTGGTTATGAGGTAACTCATCTCATTCAGAATTTTTTCATCTCGGGTTGTATGCCAGTGCATTTAAACCATACATATATTGCATTGATTCCCAAGACAAAACACCCTACTTCTCCTTCTGAATTTCGACCGATAGCATTATGTAATGTCTTGTACTAAGTCATTACTATGATCATTGCTAATCGTCTTCGACAACACCTGCATCATATATCAATCCACTACAAAACGCTTTTGTCCCTGGTAGATACATTGGCGACAATGTAACTAGCTCATGAACTCCTTTATTCTATCTTGAAATCCAGTCCCACCAAAGGTTCCTTTGCTCTTAAACTGGATATGTCTAAGGCATATGATAGATTACAATGGGGTATTATCAGTCAGGCGATGACTGGTTTTGGAATTGTAGGAAAATCTCATGACATCTTCATGGAATGCATTTCATCAGTCTCATTTTCTGTGCTTGTCAATGGTGTCCCAACTACTGGCTTCAAACCATCATGTGGAATCCGTCAGGGGTGTCCTTTATCACCATATTTGAGTAAAATTCTGTCAACTCTTATTCTTATTATGGAGAGGAACATGTTATATGAAAGTATCAGGTTGAATCGTTGCCCTATATCATTCTCCCATTTGGCTTTTGCTGATATTTAATATATTTGGTTCATGTTCTCTTCACAACATTTCTCAAGCAAAAATCATTCTCAAATCTTTTGAACTTTGGTCCGGGCAACGTATCAATTTCGACAAATCATCCTTATACCTATCAAAGAATTGATCCATATATGCGTAATCTTTTCATTAACCTCTTTGGTGTTAAGCCTATGGATCCTTGGGACAGCTATCTGGGTCATAAAATTCTTCAATCTAAGCATCGAACTGGTACATATGCTGATCTTCTCAATACCAGTCTACAAAAACTCAGTGGGTGGAAACGAGGTTGCCTATCACACGCTGCTCACACAACTCTCATAAAATCTACTCTTTCATCTCTTCCCACATACCACTTTTCTTCCTATTCTATTCCAAAATCTGTCACAAACTCTCTAGCAAAGCATCAACGTGATTTTGTTGGGGGACTGATAACTCTAATCGAAAGATCCATTTCACTCCTTGGTCCTTATTTACAAAACCAAAGTTTCAAGGCGGTTTGGGCATTAGAGATCCTTACATTACAAATTTGTCTTTACTAATGAAATTAGTGTGGAGGTTTCTTACTGATCCTAACTCCATCTGGGCACCTCTTCTTTATAGCAAGTACCTTCCTTCCTCCAACTTCTGGACTGTTACCCCTTCATCTTCCTCGTCTTGCATATGGACAAGTATTTTGAAATGTCGAGAATTTCTACATGGGAATGTTATTTGGTCGGTTGGAAATGGAGCAAATATCAGTATTTGGCTTGATCCCTGGATTCCTGGTCTACCCAACAGAGTGGTTGGCTATCTTCAGGAGAACATTAATCTCAGAGTAGTTGGGGATCTCATCAATCATGATTCATACACTTGGAAGGAAAATCTCATCTATGTCTTATTTCCTCCTCATGAAGCTGTGGCTATTCTTCATATTCCTCTATCCAGTAACTGCACATTGGATAAGCTCATTTGGAAACACACAGTGGATGGTGAATATACTACGAAATCAGGATACAGGGCTATTCATGAATGTTTACACAATGATCTTCCTACATCTGTTGCTACTGTGTTTAAAGATTGGAATAAGTTTTGGAAACTTTCTCATATATCCTCGTGTTCTTCTCTTTGCTTGGCGAGTACTGACAAATTCCATACCCACAAAATCAAACATCAATCGACGCATCTCTGAAATTGCTGCAACATGCCCTATTTGTCAGGTATGTGAGGAAACAGCTGACCACCTTATTTTACATTGTTCTATTTCAGGTCAATCTTGGCAAGGAAATCCTGCAATCTCATGTTTGATTCAACCACACACAACTGTGTGTTCACTAATGGCGGCTCTGTTACAAATTGGAGATAAAGATGTTATATCAAGTTGTTTATACCAAATGTGGTTCATCTGGAAGGCCAGGAACAACTTCATTTTCAACAATGTCAGGATATCCACACCAAAAATCATCCATGAAACAAAACTCCTTCAAGAGAAGCATGAAGCTGCATTCGGATCGAGTACATCTCCTTCCATCTTGGTCTCCAATAGATTGATTCCCCAAGTACAATGGCAACCACCTGATCCAGGAAAGTGGAAAATAAATTTTGATGGGGCTTATCTAGATGGCAAGATGGCAGCTTCGGCCATTTTACGAGATTCTGAAGGATGCTTCATCACTGCTTTCTCAAAACGTCAAGACGGCGGATCACCAACTGAAGCTGAAGCTCTCGGCATCCATTTGGCATTGGTTATCATTGAGAGAAGACACTTGAAGTTTGTCACTGTGGAAGGAGACTGCAAAGTCATCATCGACTCTATTTCTCACCAAGAACTCTTCTGTTTGGCTCGCTCGTCACACTATTGCAAATGCTAAGAATTTACTTCGCTTAAACAAGGGAGTTTCCTTTTCCTATATTCATAGGAATCTTAATGTTTGTGCTCATGAATTAGCTTCCTACTCTTTGTTCAACAACTCCTTGAACTATCTACAAGTTCATGATATCACCCCTTCTTGTATTTCTGATCTGATCACTCTTGATAGATATGTTTGTAACTCTGTTTTTAATGAATGAATGATTTATGTTCTTGCTAAAAAAAATGAATTTATAGGAAGTTATTTGGTCCATGTACATAACGGTTGTAAACATTCTTAGAAATTTCCAAACTACATATACAATCTACACTCTAAAGTTGGTTTAATATATATCAAGCGATTCAACTGACTGTGTTAACTGGCTTGGCTTAGTAAAGTGGTGTAAAGAAAAGAAAACTATTATAAAACATATTAATAAAATTATATTACATCACGCTTGTGTTACTTTTTTCCATTTGTGTTATTTTTCTCTTTTTTTTAAACATAGGTCGAGCCATGGTTGTCATATAGTCTTAGAACAATATTATTTAGAAAATTTTCTATAGGGGTCCAAAGTTTTACAACAAAAAAATCTACATTGAACCAAGACGCTAGACGGTCTAACGTTTTCAAGTAGAAACTTTGGATCAAAGTATTTTTTTTCTTAACAATTCTATATTAGTGGAATTGTGGAAATTTTAGAGTAGATATTACTCCTCCTTGCTTCCTTTATGTTCTTAGATCATATTTGGTTACCAGAATTTGAGCCTTGGAAAAAGAAAGTCATTCTTCTCGTTCGTTTGGAAGCCAAAGGAAAGAAACTGAAAATAAATAGCAATTTGAAGCTGGTTTTTCTGCTTGATCAGTTAATCTTAGCGACTTAAAGTATCATGACAAATTTTTGATTTAGATGCATCTTTGGCCTTCATTTAAGGTCATTCCCCAATTAATAATTTGCTCAAATAGTACCTTTAATTTCAAGATTCGATGAAAACTAGTCCATGATCTTTATATACGTGTATAGACGTGTATGTTGGTTTCAACAATATGTATAGACGTGTATGTTGGTTACATTGTTTCTTGCATAGTATATGATATTTTTACTCGAATACGAAGACCTAATTAATGTAAGTCATAATAGATTTCAATTAAGAATTCTTGAATTCTACTTCATTGGACTTCTGCAGGTGCAATGCAAACAACACATATTTCATGAATTATTAGTAAGATTGTGTGGAAAAAGAGAGGCGACCGCGTTATCCTGATGCTGCACTGCAGGACCTTAGAAGATGCCTTAAGATATTGCCTTTGTGAATGACATATTTCAGACTTTTTCAATTTATTGTTTCTTTATAGTCACTTAACTAGGCTTGGGCATGTCAATGACTATCATTAATTTGCTAACCCGACTGGTTACTAAATAAGTAAAGGGGTTATGATGTAAGAAAATGAAGGCTAATTATAAGGGCATATTCAAAGTTGATCAGGGCTAGCACAAATCAGATTTTGGTTTGTTTACAAGTTTGTCACTTGAAAAATTACTCAGGGCTAGTCCAAATGTAAGTTTATAAGTCAATTTTTATTTTTTGCTCATCTCCTTCCTCATCTCTTTCTCCAAACCCTAATTTATTTTCTTTCTTCTTGTTTGGGCATTATGGAAGAAGAACAAGAAGAAAGAAGAAGAACAAAAAAAAGAAAATAAACCAACTTGTGGGAATCATGGAACTTTTACATTGAAATTGTGGTCCCAACTTGTGAAAAGTATAGATGAAACCCTAGTTGTAGAAGAATTGGGTTATCAAATCAATTAATCTATTAATCAATTTTCTTCATTAATAGAAGAAATATTGGATGAAATCATAATTGTAGAAGAAATTATGGATGAAATCCTAGTTGTAGAAGAAAGGACTTGATGTACAGCAAGTCCATATATATACTGCCATAATTTTTGGCAGTCCTAGAAGTATTAAGAAATGACAAAATTATGGCAGACTTGTTGTACCTCAGGACTGTCACAATTTCTGGCAGTCCTAGAAGTATTGAGGACTGTCAGGAATTGTGGCAGTCCTGAAATGGACTTGCTGTACAGCAAGTCCATTTCATGACTGCCACATTTCCTGGCAGTCCTAAAGTCGAAATTGCGAATAAAATAACATATGTTAGGGTTTATTTCTATTTTGATAATGGAGTGAAATATACATTTTAGAGTTTATTTTTATGCATTCTTTGTGAGGAAGGATGTATTAGGATTTGTACTTGTTTGTGAGAAGCCTTAGGGTGCCAATGAAATTGGAAATGAGAAGAAAACTAGGGTTTTGATGGATGCTGAGGATGAAAATGGTGTAGAAGAAGAAGAAGATGAGAAGAAAACTAGGGTTCTGATGGAGATGGTGAGGATTAAAATGGTGGAGAAGAAGAAGAAGAAGAAGAAGAAATAAGAGAGGAAAACTAGGATTTTGGAAAGAGAGAGTAAAAAGTTGAAATGAAGCTAAAAATTTGGGTGACGGGGTGTTGGGTTAGGACAGCCCAAAGAGTAAAAAAAAAAAAATGGACTGTCCTGAGAAATTTTTCCTCAAACCTAGGCTAGCTCTGGCCAACTTTGGATGTTCCCTTATAAATAGCTAAAATGAAATTGAATGTATTTTGGTTCGGGTCCGGATACAGTATGAAAAACATAAATGTTTTTTAGAGGAGTTCCGGTTAAATGAAACTAGTATATGCACATGGTTCGTTGCACGTATTTCATATTACTTAGAAAGAGCAAACACTAGTTTCTTAATTTGATACTACTTGAGAATAACAACTAATAGGCCCTTAATTTTTTACTACTTTGAAAGAGAAAACAACAACTTTCTTAAAATTTTTCCTTCTACAGGTAATTACCTAGCTACTCATGTTAAATATAATGAACAATTTTAATTATTAAGCACGGATAAAGATATTTTTTAAAGAAAAAAAAAACTTCTATGATTAAGCCTCCAACTTTACTTATTATATAGTAACTAGTATATATGCAAGTGCGTTGCACATATTTTGTGGATTATTAATAGAAATTTGTTATAATTATTCTAATCTTTATTAAGACTACTTAAGAAGACTTAAAAGACAAATGTCTTAATTATTCTAAATTTATTATTATATTAAGATATCACGCGAGACTATTTAGAAAAAAAAATCAAAGGACACCTTCCATAATTACCTACCTGCCCTTATTAACTTTATTGAATAACTTTAATTAGTAAACATCAGCAAGGATATATTCGAAAAGAAAAGTTTCATGGAGAAGCTCAACTTTTCTCATTATATAGTAGTATAGATATAGATAACAAATGCCATGTTAACTTTGATCTTTTTTTTTCTATCAAAAAATCAGGTTTGGATGGTTTAGATACAAAACATGATGAACAACTACACATACTTGATTTGTAGTGGACTTAATAAGTGATTCTTGGAAATCATATCAAGTCATAAACAAGTTGGCAACGAAACAGTGAACACCATTTTCCCAAACAGATAGGAACTGGCGAGGACCGAATAAAAGAAAAAAAATCAAATATCCAAAATCACATAGAAAAAACAAAACACAAATATAGCGTTATTTACGTGAAAAACCCAGAAGAAAAAAAAATTACATAACGATTGGAGTCCAACCCGGAAAAGCTTCCACTAGGGGAATAAAAAAAATACACCGACTTCTTTACAAACTCATCATCGATCCACACGGATCACGACAATACTTCTACAGATGAAAATAGATTACAAGAGTATGAAAAGATCATCAAAGACAAGAGGACTAGGAAAAATCAATGAAGAACTCCTCAAAACGATCTCTCCTCGAATCAACCTGCGAAACACTAAATCTCTTTTCCTCTCTTAGAAAGTTGCAAACTCGAGAAACCTCTCTGACTCGATGATGATATATGTCACGCCCCGACTTGGGAAATCGCTCGTACTCGCTAGATTTCACCCGAATCATCATCCTCGCTGGGGCGTAATGCCGCACGAGCTTGGAGTTGCGCACGGTGCAAGACAAGATAACAGATTCACGTAAGTTTATCTCAAATTAATAGCATAAGCAGCGGAAGGAAACAAAGTATACAATAAGAATTTTTTTTAATAATGAACTAAAGTTTACAAAGGCTTTAAATAGTCCAACTGAATATGCCAACTGGCTACAACGCTCATGGTTTCTCAAGTTCACAAAGGATTACATTATTCCATACATTATTCCTCTTATAGCCAACAAGTAGTCTTCGGCCGAATATCTCCATGTTGCAAGTCCGAATGCCAATGCGGTAGCTCGTCTCGAAACGCCAAGGACTCCATGCCTCGGCGCGTCCAATCCAAGCCCCACCCCGAGCCGAACATATCCTGAACCTGCGAGCAAACTAGTAGGGGATTAGTGCTTCCATCCTCGCTGCACTGATCAAAACCCACTCGACTAATCCAACACTAAGTAAATTAGTGAAGCATGTATCTTTATTTGGTGATCTTTATATTTAGCCTTAGGATCAGTTTCATGGCAAACAGATATCGATAGCAACTAAATCATAAATGTGTCCAATACAGTATCCTTGTAACATATACAGTTAGACATAATAATATGAATATAAGTATATTTATCGTGCCCATCTCCGTCTCATTTTGCCTAGCCTACAATTGTTAGAAATTTGCATAACCAATCATACAATTCACTGCAGCCAACCAATCAACTTAGATATATAATAAGGGTGGCAGACTCTACACCTGCACCCAATTCTAATCTCAGCCCACCGGCCCTATCAATATAAAGGTCACAACGTTCCGCGCCATAATGGACTTGGCATCTCAATGTGTAAGCATACGATCGCTCTAGTACGGGTTGCTAGCCAAGTATCTGGAGGATCCCAAACTTACTGATATCATAGCTTATCACAATATTGGCCGGTCGTAATCCGTCCTAATGAAGTGCACCATAAATACCAAACATAATTTTCTCCCAGGCCGAACAATTCTGGTACCCCCAGTCATAACCGTTCGAAGGAAGCCACACCCGTGCACGGTCCATCCGAGTCCATTAACCATGCAATACGTGCCTGAGTTTCATACAACCAAACATATTCGCCTATCTTTATTCCTATCGGTATTATGCCCCAACACATCATATTGATGCACGATGCCCCAATGGCTTAGAGTTCCTGATCTTATACTCAACGCGTTCCATTCATAAGTTGTTTATATAATGGCAGTTCTGTGGCATCTGTGCCACAACTGTATACTTCGATGCATGAAGTATATCTTTCAATATCACGACAGATTTTGTAGCATTATACCACGACTTGTCCATTTCGTTTACTAATTAGTCATTCGTATAGCTTCTGCGCACAAGGGCACGCTTAACGCCATAATCAATGTTCTAGGCCTAGTGTTTAAGGTTCTCGGAGTCGTACACGTGATGCACATCTTGATATTGCCTTTCAATGTTCTACCATCAATTTGTCCTATCGCGACCCATGCATTTGATGCACGTCGTCTCAATTGTTCAATGTTCAATGTTCTATCATAATGTTCGACACACACTAAGATCTTTACTCTATTCGAGCCATGCTCGTTAATTCGATAGCAACATACGCATAATAGGATACATTTTATTAGACATGAAGGAGTGGGGAGAAGAGTCATGAACCTGTAAAACCCGTAATTTTTAATTCATTAATTCAGTGTACTTTTATTTAGATTAAAATTATTATTTCTGGAATTTTAGAGCTTAGTCAAAACCCGTAAAAAATTTACTTATAAATTTTTGCTATTTAATTATTATCATTTTTTATATAAAAAACATATTTTAGAAAAATTATTTTTCCTGGAATGTTGAGTTGGACCAGACCCGCCCCGAACCTGACTTGAACCCAAGTTCATTTTTGAAACAAATTGTGAGTCCCTTAATATTTTTATATAATTATCATTTTCCTTATTTAAAGAAAAAGAAAAAAAAAAGAAATACCCTTCCTTTTATTTCTTCCAGTCATAAAGAAAAAGAAACTTTTATTAAAACAAAACTTCTTTTAAAACCTATATTTACTCTCATTAACACTTTAAAACTTTCTCTATCTCCTTCCTTTTAACATTAGCATAAGGAATACCCTTCCTTTCCAAACGTATGGCCGAGCCCTTCGAAACTTCCGAGCTCCCTCGGCTACCAAACCGCTGGAGACTCCTCGGCTTCCGAAACCCCCGATCTCTCCCTATTTAAACCCCATCTTCTCCTTAGTCTTCCCACACTCCATTCTCCTCACCCCAAAAATACTCCCAAACCCACTTCTGTGCCCTAGTTTTTTCGGCGACCCGAGCTCCACTGCCGGAGTCCCGAGCGCCCCGGCCAAGCCAAGCCGGTCCGACCCTTGCCGCCGCCCTCCAGCACCTGACCAGGCCGATCCCGAACGGATCCAGTCGCCGCCGCCTCCTCTGTCCGGCACGCCACCCGCGGCCACCGGCCGACCCAGCTCGGCGATCTCCTTCGCCGGTGACCCCGCGCCCGTGCCCGACCTCCTGTGGTCCCAATCCGGCTATCCGGTGCTTGATCTGTGGTCCGTGGTTTTTCGTGGCTGTTCCAGCTCTGTCCGTTTCTGTTCCCGAGTTTATCCTGCGACTCACTGACAAACTGATATTGGGTAAATTCTGTTAATCTCAGTAGTTCGTCCCTCCCGAGTCGATGATGATTCTGGTTCTCCGATCCCGTTGCGGGATTCGGTTTATATGAGTTCGATTTTGGAAAATTTCCGAAATCCTCTTTGGGTTGTGCTGTGGTTGGAAAATTTTAGTTATGTTGATTAGTTTCGGATTTTTTGAAACTATTATGTTCTGTGGTTTTGATTCCTGGGCTTCTCTGAAATTTCGAGTTATGTTCGGATATATTCTGGAGATTAGTTTTATGGAATTTTCGGGTTTTGAATATTTTCAGTTTACCGAATACCGGAAACATACTGTAGTATGTATTTTGGGGTTCGATATTATTTTCGGGTTTTTTAAATGGTGGAAATAATTTCTTGAGTTAATTCCCTGATATGGGACTTATATTTGGTGATTGTGGCACATTTTTCCAGTTTTGGGTTATCCCGGAAATAGAGGGAATGCTGCCGAAATTTTTATAAAATTTATAAAGAAATATTTTTAAATCGGATTTCGGAAATATTTTATATAAATTGGATTTCGGGCGACGACCGTATCGGTCAATAGGCCCTTAGCGAAATGCAAACGAAATCGACATTGTTCCGGACGTTGAGGCATTAGCTATTTTATGACAATTGGACCAAGTCTGAGACTCGTATTATATTTTAATTTATTAATCTTATTTTGTAATTAAATTGTAGGATAAATTTTAGAACTAACCAATATTTCTTCTTATTTCAATTCGTGAAAATGGACTGTAAGGGCATAAGCCCAGCTTTTATTTAATATCTGTGGTTTTGTAATATTATAAATTTTTATTTTATTTCTGGTTGGTTGATTGACGTAAAACGTAAAAATGATAATATAATTATTTTATAAAATTTAAATAACATTTTCTCACAATAAAATAATTAGGAAATTACAAGTTTATTGCAAATTTACGTTTTCTCATTTAAAGAAAAATATTAATTTTATATATAATACAAAATATAAAGTTTTACCAAGTAAATCAATAACTACGAGTTTTTTCCAAATACAAAGTTAAATTGACTTTTCTTCGTAAGATAGTAACTCACCTCGATAAGCGCGCTCTAAGTAGAGTTGTAAATAACCTAAAATTTGACTAGGACAAATACTAGAGATTTTAACTAGCACACCTAGATATGGATTGAATATTGGTGCTAAGTCAGGAATTCTCAATTGTAGGGTTTCGAGGACTGTACTAGCATCATCCCGGAACCAACATCGAATCCAGTCGTAATCAAGGCAAGTACAATTTGTGTTAGTTTACCAATTATTTAGTAATCATTTTATTGCAAGTTTAAACCACGATGTAACACGGAACTCTCTCTGAGAGCATTGACTGATTGACTGTTGGGTACTGGGGGAGTAGTGTAATGAGTATGACCACATCCAAAGTAGTATACTGACTGTGTTAGCTTACCCCTCATACACACGAGGATAAGCCATCGTATCAATAGGATACAACTGTACAACCCAATCCGGTCATATTCGTTGTCTATTCACATCACAATGTTTTAACTGCTGGAGAACTATTTATTTCAAATTGTTTAAAAGTGCATAACTCTATTATTATTTCAATTGTTGGATTATCATGAATTGTACTTTACTCCCTCCTGACTGGAGACAACATTTTTAGGTTCTTTTGATGATGCAGAGCTACTGATTAGTAGTTATTACGACCCTGAGCTCTACCCTGCTGTGCTTCCAGCATTCCACGTGGACGATGTTGATCTTGGGGCTGATGAGCCTAATCTCTAGAGATGTTTTATCTTTTTGTTAAATAAAAGACAGTTTATTCAGTTTTTTATTTCAGTTGTATTTTTGTTGGGCAAAGTTTATTTTAAATATTCGAAATTCAGATGTTGTGACAAAATAGATTGTGTTGTTGTGATTACCTGCATTTGGATACAGCTTACTGCCGCCGTCTCACAACGGTACAGGCTGGGCAGATCCGATTCGACCCAACAAATTGGGACCGGGTCCTGACATATTTTTAGTGGTGGCCCATGCAGGTCAGATCAACAACTTAGGAAAACACATCTAGAAACATTTAGAACACTAAAACATTAATTTGTCACAACCTAGGACCGAAATATATTATAAATAAATATTTTTGTTTGCTATAGACTGGTAGGCTACCTTGCTTATGTTTTGCAATCCTAAACCTTCCAGAGTATGGCTACCAATCCTGCTGGCGATAGGATGTCATCACCCGATCACACCCCACCTCCTCAATCGAGTCCGGATCCTACACCCCGACAGCTGACCGATCGTCCCCATAATGCACCAGTACCCCGTGGATTCTACACTATAACTCAAGTGTTAGATCCTACATCTTTCCAGACTGAACAGCAAGCTCCTGCGGTGATGCCCAATCCAGTTGTGCCACCAGTGCCCGTGGACCCCACCGACCTCGTAGGCCTACTACGAGGAGTGCTTGAGGCACAGAGAACTCAAACTGAAGCTCATCGCGAACAGACGACAATTATGAGAGAAGGCATGGAGAATGTCCACAATGTGGCTATGGCTGCACTGGAGAGAGGAGAAGCAGCCCAATCTGAACCAAGGCTGGCAAAAGTCGGTGATATCGAGAAATTCAAGAAGCTGGGCCCTCGACCTTCCAAAGGAACCGAGGGAATCATTTATGCTGACGAATGGCTCGACAGTATGGAGCGTCTCCTCAGCGTTGCTCGACTTCTGATGATCTTCAAGTTGAAGCTGTGGGACTCCAGCTGTTAGATGTAGCTAGCACCTGGTATCGGAATGAACCCCGACTCCAGGACAAGCAGCTGGACTGGAACACTTTCAAGAGATTGTTCCGAAGGAAGTTCTTTCCAACATCAGAGTTGCGGAAGATGGAAAGACAGTTCCAGAATCTGAAGCAAGGGAACATGACTGTTGGCGAATATGCGGCCGAGTTTGGTTAACTTAGTCGCTTTGCCAAGAACTTGGTTGCTGACCCCGCAGATCGTACTGAAAGATTCAGGTATGGACTGAGGAAAGAGATTCACACTCCTGTGATCGCAGGTGGTGCCAAGACATATGAGAGGATCCTAATACGAGCTCAGGATATAGAGAAGAGTCAGCCTGCTCGCTCAAAGAGGGAGTATTCTGGAACTAGCAACTTCTAGAATAACCAGAAGAGGCCCAACCACAACAATAACAACAGGCCTTCTCACCACCAGCAGCAGCATCATCAGGCGAGGACCAATGACAGAGCGCCTCAGAAGCAGATTCTTGTCTGCTTCTGCAAGAGGCCGGGGCATCAGTCGAATATCTGCAGGAAGAGGCTAGGACACTGCCTAGTCTGTGGGTCTGCCACCCACCAAGTGAAGGACTGCCCCTCGTCAGTCCAGCCGGACTGGAGCAACTCAACAGAAAGGTCCTCTACCCACTCAGCAACAACAGTTTGGGCAACATCAACAGAAGACTGGACGAGCTTTTACCCTAACAACAGAGGAACAAGAGCCAGAGCAGGAACCTACCGCTGATGTCATTGCAGGTTTCATTTATATGCATTCACATCCTGCTTTAGTATTATTTGATTTGGGTGCATCACATAGTTTCATATCAACAAAATTCCTCACTGCACACCACCTAGTTACGGGATTTAGCAAGAAGATATGTAGAGTTATGACTGGTGGTGGACCCGTACCCATCACTGAGACCTGTAACTGTCCTATAACAATATCTGGACATAACTTTATAGCACCTTTGCTGGTAATGCCCTTACCTAACTATGATGTAGTCCTAGGAATGGACTGGTTAAGTAAGCAGCATATACTGATAGATTGTCACAGAGGATGTGTAGTCTTCAGCCCACATGGAGAGCCGGAGTTTGAAATCTCTCGAGCTCCGGAAGATATGGAGGGTATTACTTACTCCTCTATCACCGAAGAACCTGGACCTCCTCACCCTATCATAGCAGAATTCATGGATATCTTCCCTGATAGTCTTCCAGGATTACCTCCAGGTAGAGATGTAGAATTCAACATCGACCTAGTTCTCGGCTCTGCCCCTATTTCTCGGGGATGCTATAGAGTCAACCCTAAGGAGGCCAAGGAAATGAAGGACCAGATCAATGAGCTGAAGGCACTTAGATTTATCAGAGATGGAGCTTCACCCTGGGGAGCACCTGTCTTGTTCGTACCCAAGAAGGACGGGACTGTGCGGATGTGCATCGACTACCGGACGCTGAACAACATCACCATCAAGAACAAGTATCTTTTGCCCGGATCGATGACCTGTTTGATCAACTCAGTGGAGCTAAGGTGTTCTCGAAAATAGACCTTCGGTCTGGCTACCATCAGATCAAGGTCAGGAAGGAGGATATTCCAAAGACGGCGTTCAACACCAAGTATGGACAGTTTAAATTATTGGTCATGCCGTTTGGACTGACGAATGCTCCTGCAGTATTTATGAATCTCATGAACAAGGTTTTTCATGAATATCTGGATCAGTTTGTTGTTGTCTTCATCGACGATATTCTGATCTACTCAAAAACCGAAGAAGAGCATGAATAGCACCTCAAGAAAGTTTTGGGAACTTTGAGGAAGGAGAAGCTATATGGTAAGCTATCCAAATGTAAATTTTTTCTAGACAAGGTAGATTTTCTTGACCATGTTGTCACAGGAGAAGGAATTTCGGTGGATCCTAAGAAGATAGCTGCCATTGAGAAGTGGAGTACACCAAGTTCTGTTGCTGAAATTAGAAGTTTCTTGGGCTTAATTGGCTACTACCGGAAATTTGTGAAGGACTTCGCCAGAATTGCTGAGCCGATGACGAAGCTCACCAGGAAGAATAAAGAATTCGTATGGACTGAAGCTTGCCAGGCAGTATTTGAGGAACTAAAGAAGAGACTTACAACAGCACCGTTACTTGCGCTACCCGCAGGTACCGGAGATTTCTCAATATTCAGTGATGCCTCTGGAAAAGGACTGGTTGCGTTCTTCAACAACATGGGAAGCTTACGCATCTAGGCAATTACGGACTCATGAGAATAACTATCCCACACATGATCTGGAGCCTGCTGCAGTCATCTTTGCTTTAAAGCTATGGAAGCATTATCTCTATGGAGAGAGTGGAAATATTTACAGACCACAAAAGTCTAAATATGTTTTCACTCAGAAGGAGTTGAACATGAGACAAAGAAGATGGCTGGAGCTGATGAAGGATTTTGACATCGACTTGCAGTACCATCCGGGTAAGGCTAATGTGGTTGCAGATGCACTTAGTCGATACCCAGTGGCGATGTTCTTAACTAAGGAGCGACACTTGTTGGAGGACATAGAGAAGCTTGGTCTGGAGATTGTACTGCCTGAGAAAAAGATGAAGGAACTGGGGCGAGAAGCTATTTTACCTGGTGCTGACTCAACCATGATGCAGTTACAAGTAAGCTCGAGTCTGGTGGATAAAGTCAAGGAGACGCAGTTTCGAGACAAGACACTTTGCCAACTCAGAGATCAAGTGTTGGTAGGAACACTTGATGGATTCTCTATCGCCAGTGACGGAGCATTGAAGAATGGTACGAGGTTGTGTGTACCATCTGGTGATTTAAGGAATGAGCTAATGCAAGAAGCACACCAGTCGCAGTATTCCATACATCCTGGAGCTAATAAGATGTATCGGGATATGCGTACCATTATTTGGTGGTATGGAATAAGAAGGATGTATCCAGATTTGTGGCTAGATGCTTGATTTGTCAACAAGTGAAGGCTAGCAGACGGAGACCAGCAGGACTTCTACATCCGCTGGACATTCCGGAGTGGAAGTGGGAGCATATAACGATGGACTTTATGTCAGGATTGCCTCGATCCCAAGGAGGGAAGGATGCCATTTGGGTTATTGTGGACCGACTGACTAAGTCAGCTCACTTTATCCCCTTCAAGGTTGGTTTATCCATCGAGAAGTTGGCAGCATTGTACATGCAGCATATCTACCGGATTCATGGAGTTCCGGTAAGTATTGTATCTGACAGAGACATTAGATTTACCTCACACTTTTGAAAGAGTTTGCATGACAGCTTGGGAACACAATTGAAGTTCAGTACTGCCTATCATCCCCAGACCGACGGACAATCAGAGAGGACAATCCAGACGCTTGAAGACATGTTGAGATCTTGCGTCTTAGAATTTGGAGGGTCTTGGGAAGACCACTTGCATTTGGTAGAATTCTCCTACAACAACAGTTACCAAGCTAGCATCGGTATGACACCGTTCGAAGCACTCTATGGACGTCGTTGCCGCACTCTACTTGCATGGGACGACATAGGAGAAAGAGTACTGCTGGGACCAGAGATAGTGACTGACGCAGCAGAGAAGGTGAAGGTGATCAGAGACAAGCTCAGGATTGCTTAGGACAGGCAGAAGCATTGGGTTGATAGCAGTCGTCGACCATTAGAGTTCGATTCGAAGAAGGAGACAGTGTGTTTGTGAAGATATCCCCTACCCGAGGAACTATCAGATTTGGCAGAGAAGGAAAGCTGAGCCCCAGGTACATCGGCCCATTCGAAGTTTTAAGCCGAATTGGAGAAGTAGCATACCAATTAGCTCTACCAGCTAATCTTGAAGGTGTGTACAACGTTTTTCACGTTTCACAGCTCAGACGCTACATTCTGGATCCAAGCCACATCTTGGACCATTCAGAGCTGGAGATTGGACACAACCTCACAGTACCAGAGAAGCCAGTGGCAATTTTAGACAAAGGTGAGAAGAAAACCAGGAACTCTGTGACGCCCATATTCAGAGTTATGTGGCGACACAATTCCCCAGGCGAGTCTACCTGGGAGCGAGAAGATGATATGCGGGAGCAGTATCCGTATCTATTTGAGACCTGAGGTAATTTCTAACCCTATCCTTTAATTTCGAGGACGAAATTTCCTAAGGAGGGAAGGTTGTGAAACCCGTAATTTTTAATTAATTAATTCAGTGTACTTTTATTTAGGTTAAAATTATTATTTCTGGAATTTTAGAGTTTAGTCAAAACCCGTAAAAATTTTACTTATCAATTGTTGCTATTTAATTATTACCATTTTTTATAAAAAAAATATATTTTAGAAAAATTATTTTTTCTGGAATGTTGAGTTGGACCATACCCGCCCCGAACCTGACTTGAACCCATCTTGAACCCAAGTTTATTTTTTGAAACAAATTGTGAGTCCCTTAATATTTTTATATAATTATCGTTTTCCTTATTTAAAGAAAAAGAAAAAAAGAAATACCCTTCCTTTTATTTCTTCCAGTCATAAAGAAAAAGAAAACTTTTATTAAAACAAAAATTCTTTTAAAACCTATATTTACTCTCATTAACACTTTAAAACTTTCTCTATCTCCTTTCTTTTAACATCAGCATAAGGAATACCCTTCCTTTTTAAACGTATGGCCAAGCCCTTCGAAACTTCCGAGCTCCCTCGGCTACCAAACCGCTGGAGACTCCTCGGCTTCCGAAACCCCCGATCTCTCCCTTTTTAAACCCCACCTTCTCCTTAGTCTTTCCACACTCCATTCTCCTCACCCCAAACTACTCCCAAACCCACTTCTGTGCCCTAGTTTTTCAGGTGACCCGAGCTCTACCGTCGGAGTCCCGAGCGCCCCGGCCAGGCCAAGCCGGTCCGACCCTTATCACCGCCCTCCAGCACCCGACCAGGCCGATCCTGAACGGATCCTGCCGCCGCCGCCTCCTCTGTCCGGCGCGCCACCCGCGGCCACCGGCCGACCCCGCTCGGCGATCTCCTTCGCCGGTGACCCCGCGCCCGTGCCCGACCTCCTGTGGTCCCTGATCCGGCTGTCCGTATTTGCCATTAAAATTCTTTGATTGCAAATTTCAATACAAACAGAACAGTGTTACAATATAGGACTTAGATGTAGTCCTAGGAGTACACTTTTGTTTATCTGGGTCCCTTGTGCCGATGGAGTGAGTGGTAATGCGTTGGCTCCGTTGACGATCTGACGACGGTTATCGGTTCTCTGAAGGTCTGGATTGCTCTGGGTGCTGGAGCTTGCTGAGAGGAGGAAGACGTTGAATGTCTGTATCTGCCTCTCTGGTGGTTGTGTGTTCTGTCCGTGTGTAGGTAGGTAGATGTGTACGTCCGAATGATGGAAATGATCCCTCTATTTATAGCTTTGCAGGCTGGCTGCTTATGTGCGCATGTAGGATGTGCCTGTACGCGGGGACACCACGTGTTGATTGCTGATGGAGGTGCATGAACGATGCGCCCTGATCGAGGGGTTGAATTCTTCATACTGCTGTTGTGGACCGGCACGTAGCAGAGGAGAAGATCTTTCTGTTGCTGAGATCTTGGGTGAGTCGAGTCAAAGGACACGTGTCATCGACCCATGGCTCGGAGATCTCTAATTTGGTAGGGAATGATCTGGTAGGATTCACCTAGGATTTGGCACATGAGGAGGCTTTGGCTCATAACCTTTAGGAGTCACGAACCCTTCGGGGCGCATGGCTTTTGAGGCGCATGCGAGGCTTCAGAAGTGACTTAACTCATATCTTTCGGGATCAGAGAGAAGTCTGGGGTGCATGGCTTTTGAGACGCATACAGAGCTTTAATGGTTTCTTTTCTTCTGTCTTTAGGGATCAGTGAAAAGTCTGAGGCACATGGCTTTCGAGGCGCATACAGATTTGGGCGCACGGCTGCAGAGGCGCATGCGAGTGGTTGAGTGGCCACGTGGCAGTAGCCGTCGGAGGAAAGTAATGATGATGCTGACATTGGCGACGCTTCATCTTCTGAACTGTTCAGACTTCGGAAGACGTGCTGCCAACTCTGTCAGTTCAGCATTTAATATTTGTAATATTCGATGGACAGCTGAGTGGGCGTGTCGGTTGGCGTTCCACTAGGCGTATGGGGACACATGGGGGGCGCATCCCTGTGATGTGCTTGGTACTGAAGGGCGCGTCTGTGTGATGCGCTTGATGTTGAAGGGCGCGTCTGTGTGATGTATGGTCTGGCCGGCGGATCTGCTTCGTGACACGTCTTTAATGGTACGACTGTTACGATCTTCGAGTGCTTTAAATAGCTATTTTGACTTAGCTGAATTCGAAGTGTCCGGTTCATCCATTTAATGCTAATTTATTGCACGGAATTCGGAGAGCCATCCACTTGGCGCATGGGTTTGATTCGCCCGGCCTATAAATAGTGGCATGGAGAGAGTTTGCTTCTCGTTCTCTCACGTCCTTCTGACATAAATTTGTTTGCTCGAATGCATTCTGTTGATGAGATGCTCCCGATGGTGAAGATGCGACGCAATGTCTTCATTGATGCATTTGAAGGTGACTGTTACATCCAAAAGCCGGAGTCGAGGGCTTCTGAGGCAGGCGGAAGGTGCATGTTGCATCCAAAGATAGGGATGCTCGAGCCTCATCTTCGTTGTGCAGGAAGAGCCGTAGATCGGAATGGCGGTGCTGCGGCTTTGGTGGCTCTTTCTTCCTTCAAAATGGGTGTAGCCCATTCTGGTTGTGTTGAAAGCTGCTCCTTTAGTCGCGGTTCCGATCACGGTCTTCCTTGGCCTTTGGAGGCTCTTTCGAAGCCTCCCCTGGCCACAGGTTGGCTTGTGGTTCTTTTCCCTTCCTCGGCTAGAGGGTTGATTGCCACCCTCGTTCTGCCCAATAAATACTTCATTAGTCGAAGCATTTAGACGGCGGTGAGCCTGGCTGGAAGAGCGGCACATAACTGGGCTGCTGAAGGGATGCACATAACTGGGATGCACATAACTGAGCTGCTGAAAAGGATGCGCCTTGCTGAGGGCGCATGGTAGGATGTGCCTAACTGGGTGCGCATGGTGATCGCTGCGCCTATTGGATGGCGCATGATGGCCGCTGGCTGTAGACTTAGGATCTTTTCTCTATAGAAATTCTCCTTTGTACAATCTTTTCTTAGACATGTAATAGACTTTTATATGTAATAAAAAGTCTATTTTCGCTGTCTATATTTGATGCTTTTTGCTGTGAAGTACTCTGTCCGAGCTCTGGCGCATATAGTCTGGCGCATGGGCTTTCTGGTTCTGAAATTCGATGCTTCTATAAGACCCCCTTCAAAGTTTTCAAAACTTTTGGATAAATTTTGGAATACTTTGAATAAGAAGCATGGTGGTAGAGGCGCACGACTGTCGGGGCGCATAGATACTCCGCGCATCAGTGATGGGGCGCATGCTCCGCTCAGTCAATGCAAATCATAATGCCTCGATAACCAAGAAAGATTAATGATGATCTTTTTGGTTTTATTTGCGGTTATCTCTTCACAGAACCCGAGGCGACGACTGAGGTCAAACTTCATCGGTTCACGCGTGCGACCATGCCTATAAATAGGCGAGAGGTGGAGAAAGAGAGAGTTCTTCTTCTCCTTGCTTTTGCTTTTTAGAGTTCTTCCTCAAAACCCTAACCTTTTTTCTCTCAAAGAATGGCTCCCAAGACTCCTCGTGGTGGTGCTGGACGAGGCAAAGGGAAAGAGCCTGTAGAGGTTGCTGTGGAATTTGCCGAGGAGGATGCTCCTGTCACCATTGTGACTCCGGCCAACGTTCGACCCATGGTGACGGGTGGGTGTCTTTTCTTCTACTATTTTCTTTGTTCAGACGAACTTTGGATCATGCGACTGAGTTGGCGTGCCCTAACTGTCTGCTGCCGATGCGTCTGGATGCGCCAAGATTTTGTCCCGCCGACGTGCATAGGTTTAGGCCTTTATCATGCACCGAGGTTTTAACTGCTGACGCGCATGGGTTTACACCCTGATGATGCTCCGAAGCCTCTGCTAACGTGTATGGGTTTACACCCTGATGCGCCGAAGCCTCTGCTGACGCGCATGGGTTTACACCCTGATGATGCGCCGAAGCTTTTACTGAGGCGCATGGGTTGACGCCCTGATGATGCGCCAGGTTGCTTTGACACACTTTGTCTTTTTGCCTGACTTTTTATTTTCGTTGTGCCAGTGTCGATGACAATTTCTTTGCTGAATGAGGTCCTTCTTGATGCTTTCCTTTGTCAAATGGGAGTTGATTTTGACGAGGCGGTTATCAACCCTGCGAAGGATGCTATCTTACAGAATCAACCCCCTGAGAGAGTGCTGCAGATCCAGAACCAGTTGTCGATTTTCCTTCAGAGTATGATGGAGAGCGGAAAACTGAAATCTGCTGAATCCGAGGATGTGACCTTCTTAAAACCTACCTTTTTGTTCGGTGACCGCCTGATCTCCACTGAGGCAAAGATACTGAAGGTCAAAGAAGACTGGTTCTTCTCTACAAAAGGCATGGTGCTGTACATGCGACAACTTGACCGCCAGTTGCCGCTGATGGCCTTCTATCGTTTAGCTTCCAAGAGAAGGATGCCCTGGGAGCTTACTCCTTCTCAAGGAGTGGCCTTGGGAGGTGCTCTTTCGATTGATGCTACCTCGAATCAGAGGGATACTGTAACACCCAGTTTTCTGAAATTGGGGTATTTTTGAAAATTTATTATTTTTATTAATGGTATTTTAGTCATGATATGATTTTTGGTGATTTTTAGTTAGTTAAAACTATTTTCTAAGTCACGACTTATGACTTTGTGACTCTACTAGTATAACCCTAGTGTAAACCCTAGAGATTCCATAACCTAGAGACTAACCATAATCATGTGAGCCTAGCCATAGGCTTAGAACATCAAATTAGGGCTTTTTAGCCTAAAGGGTATTTTGGTAATTTTCTAGGAATTATTTGGAATTATATGTAATTACGTGTTTTTATTATTATTTAATTATTGATTAGTGTCATGTTAGTCTCTAACCTAGTTTAGCCTAATCTAGGGGTTAGCCATTAACCTAGAAGACTAAGTGTAGGTATTTACTTTATGTTGTAAATATCTTAGGATTGAAATATCTAGATATTTACTTTTGAGATATTTCTTGAAACCTAGAAATATCTTCAACCCTTTACCTAGAAGTCTTTGCCTTCACCATGAAGCAACCCAAGGACACCCCCCTACCTCTTGGGCTGGCCATAGGACTACCCCCCCTCCTATATAACCTATCATTTCATTCATGATCAAATTTACATGAATTTAAATCCTACAAAATTCCCTTTCCTTCACACCACCTTAACTTGATCATTTTTTGATCCAAATCACCTCTAGTTTCTTGCATTGGACTCCCCTACACTAGAGGATACTAGTTAGGGCCTGCTATCAAGGATTTGTGGAGCTTGGGCATCACCAAGAGAAGTGGACACCCCCCCTCTTGATTTTCTATTAAAATTGCACAAATAGGTAAATGCCCTCAAACCTAGTTAATACTCTGTTTTTCTTTATAAATGCATGCATCTAGGTACCATGGAACTGTAGGCTAAGTTTGGTGAGATTTCGGGTTGGTTTGGTGTCCGTATCGGACACGTATCTGTGTTCTAATTGTAGTGTTTGGTGAAATGTCACTTAGGAATAAAAGTTATTATTTTTCAAAACAAAATATATTTTTGGGGAGCCCTAGACATGTAGGACACAACCCTAGTTGTCTGAGCACACTTCGAGTTGTGTCCGTGTCCAAAACAGGACACGAACACACTGTTAAAACCACACTGTATACACTGTAAGACCCTACTGTTGACACTTCCTGTCGTGTCCACACGAGTCGTGGACACGATACAGAAACCTAGATACGAACCTAACCATCCCACCTACCCACTGACACGAGCACAAGGCTCTACGTGCCACGTGTGGAGCACACGACCCTTCGATACGCGCGCACGAGACTGTGCAGCCTCCCCTGCTACTCGACACCTAGTACGGACACTGTAGGACACGTGGACACGGAAAAATTGACACAGAGGAGGGGGCAACCTCTGTCATGCCCCCCTCGAGTTTGAGACACTCTCGTGTCCTATCGAGGACACGAGGACACGTGCACTGGTCGTGCACTGACAGTACACGCGCACGTTTTCTTTACGGACACGGCCTTCGTGTCGCATGGATACGAGTCGAGGACACCTCATGGTGACACGAGTGTGTAGCCCAACACGTGGGCTACACGTGGACATGACCACGAGGCCCCACGTGGCTCGTGTCGTGTCCACGAGACGCGTGCACCGCTGCACGACGCGGTGCCAAATACGCGTATCAGTCGTGTTTTCTCGACTGATACGGGTCTCGTGTCGACTCTGTACGACACGTGGACACGACTCAGGTTGCTAGACACCTAGCCTGACCCTAGACGAACCTAGGGACACGAGCACGAGACACGAGGACACGTGTGTCGTGTCCTACACGCGTGTGCATCTCTGCACGACGCTGTGACACTGTAAACTTACCCGATTGTGCTTTTTGACACTTTGACACGCCGTGTCGTGTCGTGGTGGACTTCCAGTGACACACACGACACGAACATATAGGGGGACACGATTACCAACCATTGGTTTCGAGCCTTAGCTCGGTTTGGGTCATGAAAATGGGTTTACCTACTTTTCTATACACAGTCCATATTTCCAGATCTTAGGATAAATTCCAGTTTTCAAAACGAGTTTCAAATCGATTTTGGTTATGATTTATACATGTAATTCCATGTTTTCAGTATACGTATACGTAGTATATATGTATGTGTGTGTGTAGGTAAGATTTTAGGGTATATACATATGTATACATGTGTATATACATATATGTATCTTGTGGGTGTGTGTGTGTATTTGTGTATGTGTGTTGGGGTTGATTTCCTGGTTCCAGGAATCTGGAACCCCCCCTTTCTTCCTGTGTTCAATCTCTCCCTCTCTCTCACTGATCTCTTTCACTCTCTCTCACACTCTCTCTCTCTCACTCTATTTTACCCTCTCTGTATATATGAATCATATATATGTTTTGTATATATATATATATATATATATATATATATATATATATATATATATATATATATATATATATATATATGGTATTAGATTATATTGTATCTATATAAATACATTATATGGCACATGGGTATACATAGTATATAGGCTATAGGCCTATATATATATATATATATATATATATATATATATATATATATATATATATATATATATATATATATATATATATGTGTGTGTATAAATGTATAGGTGTAATGTTATATATGAGAGTAGTATATATATGGTATAGAGATAGATATCAATGTGATATTAGCCTATGGTATTCATTTATGAGCCTATGGCTATGAGGTTAGGCTTGACCCTTGTTTGACTAAAGTTGACCAAAGTCAACTATAGGTCAAACCTTGACCTAATTGACCTAGAATGACTTGGATGAACATAGAAGGACTATTTGACTAAGGTTTGACTAAACCCTAACTAGATGTTTAGGTTAGTCACATGGGTTATATGGATAGCCCTATGTAGATTAAGATATGTATGGGGTTAAGTGGTATACTTAGGAGTTGTGTCATGATTGGTGTTAGTCTTAGAGGTTGACTAGAAGTTGACCATTAGTCAAGATTGACCTAATTACCTTGTTGACTAGTCTTTGTTTGACCAAAACCTTAGTTGGTCTAAGTTTGACCTAGACTTGACCCAGATTGATCATGTTGACTAGTATTTGACTAGAATGTTGACCAAGAGTTGACTTTAACCTAGATTTGACTAACCTTGACTTGTTTGACCTTGTTTGACTTTATTTGACTTAGTTTGATTCCCTGTGACCTAGTATGACTTCCTGTGACCTAGTTTGACTGTTGAGTTGACCAAGAGTTGACTTGACCAGATTGACCTAGAATCATGTAGTATGCATTGTATACTCTATTTTTACCATTGTGGATAAATTGTAACTTGTATTGCTCTGATTAGGAGTCAGACACCTCTCCTCAGGCAGTATATCCTCTTCAGACATTCAGTTATCAGGCGAGTACATTCTCTGACCGTTTCGTACTTGTTCAGGCTTTACTTCTCGCTCTAGATTACTTTACTTGATGCTGTCACGTTGGTAACACGGATTGGTACTATATGGATCTTTTTATGAGATGTTATCCCCCTCGGGAGCATCAGATACATCATGTTTGTGCGTTTCATGAATCATCATGTATCTCTATGCTTCCATCATGCATGTATACTCATGTGATCATGTACTCTCATATTCACTGAGCCCTCATGTATAACTTCACGTATACTCATTTATGAGCCTCATGTGAAGTAATCATGTATAATAACGTAACTTGTTTAGATCCTTGTGTATTGATTGGGGAAACGGGGGAGTAGAAGTAGACATGTGAATAATTCCAAAGTAGTGTAATCATGTG
The DNA here is from genome assembly GCA_029216955.1 of Iris pallida. Classification (NCBI taxonomy): domain Eukaryota; kingdom Viridiplantae; phylum Streptophyta; class Magnoliopsida; order Asparagales; family Iridaceae; genus Iris; species Iris pallida. The sequence goes on along the minus strand of JANAVB010036502.1, from coordinate 15,275 downwards.
CAAACTCAGTAGTGTAATCATGTATCAATTCTAGCCATTCACATGCCTATCTTGTACTCTACATCACTAGCCACTTACAGTTCTCTATATACAGTAGATATTTCCTTTACAAGCTATCTCTTTCACAGCGTATATTTCCTTTCAGCACTTCCTGTATTTTACTCTATTGCCTGTATCGTATTTCCTAACCTGATATGAACTGTGTGAGATGTATTGTGCTCGTTCCTGTCCTGACTGGACCTGTTAAAAATATTACAGAGGATGAGGATGAGGCCCTGGTGTCTACCCATTATGGAGTAGGACTAGATGATACTATGTTGTGGACCCTCAGCAGGATCCACCTGCAGCTGAGGATGTTGCCCCAGTAGTCTAGGCTAGCTTAGCTAGACAGTCTTTTCTGTATTATCTTTTTGTCTCACGTCTGAGTTGTATTTTGAGATGATGAGATATATAGACTCTTAGACTTATTGTATTATGAGTTGACATTCTGGATGTTATGTATCCTAGACACTTAGACTTATTTCATCTATTCTACTGTTCTTTTTGAGTTACTGTCTATCTATCTATCTTTCATTCTTCTACCTAGATGTGATTGAGATTGTATTCTATTTGTCACCTCCATTCGGAGAGTATAAACTGTACGGGTACTTTTATATTGTTAGATGATTGACCTAGGACAGCGTTCTACCGCCGACACTGCGACGTAGGCTGGACGTACCCACTTCTCGTGCCCCTATACAGGGTACGGGTCGTGACACATTTTTAGTGGTGGCCCATGCAGGTCGAGTTTATGTAGTGATATTCGAACTAGAGTATCACTACAGCCTGCGATAGGATTTGAGGAATAAGCTTAGTGAGAGAGGATACTCAATCATTGTTAGGATATCTTGAGAGATTCCTGGGATGACCCTTGAGAATCTCATTTGAAATTATGATTTAAACTCCTTTTCCCTTGATTGAATTTGATTTTGGAGGATTCACTGTAGAACTTTGAATCCTGGTGTTAGTAGATGATTTTGAAATTTTTGTAGTTGTTGATTTAAATTTCTTTGTGTTAGATTAATTTTTTTTATTTTAAGGTACTCAATCACACTTATGAGAAAACTCTCATCTGTTTCTTGCCATCTAATCCTCTTGCTAATTGCTTTCCATTAAAATGAACTGTCCCCTCTATTTTTGCATCTTGCTCAACTCCTACCAATCTATGTGATTGTATCCCAAACCTGACTTACTCGACATTTCCTCAAATCAAGACCTTATTGAGACCTTCTAACCTTGACCTTTGATTTATCGAACCCTAACTATATTCATCTAGTAGCCTATCTATCCCTAGGACTGTGTTCCTAAATTATTTACTAGATTCCTAATTAATTTTATTCCATGGGTTAATTTGATCTTCTTTAATTTTTGCATCAATTATCACGTCTTAAACTCCCACTTTCTATTCTAGATCATTGGACGTCCTTTACCGTGACTTAGATATTCAGAGTATAATACTAGCTGTTACCTCCCAACAAACTTCGCATGTAAGACCAAGACTAGCCTACCTTCATATAGGTATTCTATGTCCTACTGAAACCCGTCTCCTTGTACTCTATTTTCTTGATACGATTTTCTGGTCAAATGGCTAAACTATAACCTCTACCATGATACTAAATTAATTTTTATTTCAATTAGAGATCCACCTTGGCTCAATTCTTTCGACCTGGCATGTGATGGTGTTCTGCTTGAATCCTTGAATACTTAACCTTGTACCTTACCTTGAATGCTTGACCCGATTGGTTAAGGATCTTGGACTATGTATCTTCTTTCATCATTTCCACCCTTACTTATATCTTATGCTATAAATTTATCCTTAAGTTTTTTTTACAAGCTTATCCTTTTCGAGCTTGATTATGATATATTTTATTGGGTGTACACCCACTAACATATTATCTAATCAGAATCGACGAATGATGGTCTGATCAACCTATTGCGTTTTGGTTCGCTTTTTCATATATTAATCTACGTGGATGGAAACATAGTTAAACTTGCCTTAGAATCTTATCCGCAACAGCCTTAACAATTCTCCTTAGAATTATTTTTTATCGCCTATGAACCTCGTATTCGTATCCAGTTGAATTAAATTTAATCATGACCTGGATCTTCATCATTGGATGCTCGTGCTCATACTTGATTTCATTGATCTCCCATCTTGCCCAAATCTCGATTATCCTGAAATTGATCAACTTAGATCGTGTCAAGACTAAAATCTATTTGTGATTGTTGTGTCTAAATTTTCAATTTTCTTTTACCACTTTATGGAATAGTAACTTTTAATGATTTCTCACTTACTTGTTAATAACCAATTTTCATATAGGATGGTAGACGGCCCTATAGCCTTGATGATTGTCGTTCCCTTACCTTCCCAATTAGGACACCTTAGATTGCTTGTACGTTTTGATACCATAGGACAGTATTGATCTAGAATGACTAGTGCACCTAGATGAGACCACAGACTGTCCCATTTAACCTGTCCCCCTGGTACCACTATTTCATCATGATTTTTGGTTCAATTTAGGCCATAGACCTTTCCCACTCTAAGTTGTGATCATCGTAGGCACATTACCGTGACTTTTAAGTTAGGAGCACAAGACTAGTTGTTTTCTCAAAACTGACTTCGCATACATGACCTAGACATGACACTCTACACCTATGACCTTAGTGTCCCACTCAGGCATACCATCGTGTGCTTCATTTGCTTAGTACGATTTTCTTGACCCGAGGCTGCATCCTGATTTATCCCATGGAGTTACTTTTGATTTCGATTTGAATTAAGGACACCTTATGACCTAAAACTGCCAGCTAATTTTTGGACAAGACCCAGTACAGGTCTACTACCCATATTTTGCTTGTTGACCATGTATGTTGCTAGGTAGTAGCTTCGACCCTGATTATTGGAAGTTTGACCTAGGAGGAGTACGACCATCTAAATTTCGAGGACGAAATTATTTTAAGGGGGGTAGACTTGTAACACCCAGTTTTCTGAAATTGGGATATTTTTTGAAAATTTATTATTTTTATTAATGGTATTTTATTCATGATATGATTTTTGGTGATTTTTAGTTAGTTAAAACTATTTTCTAAGTCACGACTTATGACTTTATGACTCTACTAGTATAACCCTAGTGTAAACCCTAGAGATTCCATAACCTAGAGACTAACCATGATCATGTGAGCCTAGCCATAGGCTTAGAACATCAAATTAGGGCTTTTTAGCCTAAAGGGTATTTTGGTAATTTTCTAGGAATTATTTGGAATTATATGTAATTACGTGTTTTTATTATTATTTAATTATTGATTAGTGTCATGTTAGTCTCTAACCTAGTTTAGCCTAATCTAGGGGTTAGCCATTAACCTAGAAGACTAAGTGTAGGTATTTACTTTATGTTGTAAATATCTTAGGATTGAAATATCTAGATATTTACTTTAGAGATATTTCTTGAAACCTAGAAATATCTTCAACCCTTTACCTAGAAGTCTTTGCCTTCACCATGAAGCAACCCAAGGACACCCCCCCTACCTCTTGGGCTGGCCATAGGACCACCCCCCCTTCTATATAACCTATCATTTCATTCATGATCAAATTTACATGAATTTAAATCCTACAAAATTCCCTTTTCTTCACACCACCTTAACTTGATCATTTTTGATCCAAATCACCTCTAGTTTCTTGCATTGGACTCCCCTACACTAGAGGATACTAGTTAGGGCCTGCTATCAAGGATTTGTGGAGCTTGGGCATCACCAAGAGAAGTGGACACCCCCCCTCTTGATTTTCTATTGAAATTGCACAAATAGGTAAATGCCCTCAAACCTAGTTAATACTCTGTTTTTCTTCATAAATGCATGCATCTAGGTACCATGGAACTGTAGGCTAAGTTTGGTGAGATTTAGGGTCGGTTTGGTGTCCGTATCGGACACGTATCTGTGTTCTAATTGCAGTGTTTGGTGAAATGCCACTTATGAATAAAAGTTATTGTTTTTCAAAACAAAATATATTTTTGGGGAGCCCTAGACATGTAGGACACAACCCTAGTTGTCTGAGCACACTTCGAGTTGTGTCCGTGTCCAAAACAGGACACGAACACACTCTTAAAACCATACTGTACACACTGTAATACCCTACTGTTGACACTTCCTGTCGTGTCCACACGAGTCGTGGACACGATACAGAAACCTAGACACGAACCTAACCACCCTACCTACCCACTGACACGAGCACAAGGCTCTACGTGCCACGTGTGGAGCACACGACCCTTCGACACGCGCGTACGAGACTGTGCAGCCTCCCCTGCTACTTGACACCTAGTGCGGACACTGTAGGACACATGGACACGAGAAAATTGACACAGAGGAGGGGGCAACCTCTGTCATGCCCCCCCTCGAGTTTGAGACACTCTCGTGTCCTATCGAGAACACGAGGACACGTGCACTGGTCGTCCACTGACAGTGCACGCGCACGTTTCCTTCACGGACACGGCCTTCGTGTCGCATGGATAGGAGTCGAGGACACCTCATGGTGACACGAGTGTGTAGCCCAACACGTGGGCTACACGTGGACATGACCACGAGGCCCCACGTGGCTCGTGTCGTGTCCACGAGGCGCGTGCACCGCTGCACGATGCGGTGCCAAACACGCGTATCAGTCGTGTTTTTTCGACTGATACGGGTCTCGTGTCGACTCTGTACGACACGTGGACACGACTCAGGTTGCTAGACACCTAGCCTGACCCTAGACGAACCTAGGGACACGAGCACGAGACACGAGGACACGTGTGTCGTGTCCTACACGCGTGTGCATCTCTGCACGACGCTGTGACACTGTAAACTTACCCGATTGTGCTTTTTGACACTTTGACATGCCGTGTCGTGTCGTGGTGGACTTCCAGTGACACACACGACACGAACACATAGGGGGACACGATTACCAACCATTGGTTTCGAGCCTTAGCTCGGTTTGGGTCATGAAAATGGGTTTACCTACTTTTCTATACACAGTCCATATTTCCAGATCTTAGGATAAATTCCAGTTTTCAAAACGAGTTTCAAATCGATTTTGGTTATGATTTATACATGTAATTCCATGTTTTTAGTGTACGTATACGTAGTATATGTATGTGTGTGTGTAGGTGAGATTTTAGGGTATATACATATGTATACATGTGTATATACAGATATATATATTGTGGGTGTGTGTGTGTATTTGTGTGTGTGTGTTGTGGCTGATTTCCTGGTTCCAGGAATCTGGAACCCCTCCCCCTTTCTTCCTGTGTTCAGTCTCTCCCTCTCTCTCACTGATCTCTTTCACTCTCTCTCTCACACTCTCTCTCTCTCACTCTATTTTACCCTCTATATATATGAATCATATATATGTTTTGTATATATATATATATATATATATATATATATATATATATATTAAAATATATATATATATATATATATATATATATATATATATATATATATATATATATATATATATATATATATATATATTAAAATATATATATATATAAAAATATATATATATATATATATATATATTTAATATATATATATATATATATATATATATATATATATATATATATATATATATAAAAAAAAAAATATATATATATATATATATATATATATATATATATATATATATATATATATATATATATATATATATATTATATATATACATATATTGATATATATATATGGTATTAGATTATATTGTATCTATATAAATACATTATATGGCACATGGGTATACATAGTATATAGGCTATAGGCCTATGTATATATATATATATATATATATATATATATATATATATATATATATATATATATATATATATATATATATATATAAATATATATATATATATATATATATATATATATATATATATATATATATATATATATATTTTATTTTTATATATATATATATATATATATATATATATATATATATATATATATATATATATATATATATATATAATGTTATATATGAGAGTAGTATATTTATGGTATAGAGATAGATATCAATGTGATATTAGCCTATGGTATTCATTTATGAGCCTATGGCTATGAGGTTAGGCTTGACCCTTGTTTGTCAACTATAGGTCAAACCTTGACCTAATTGACCTAGAATAACTTGGATGAACATAGAAGGACTATTTGACTAAGGTTTGACTAAACCCTAACTAGATGTTTAGGTTAGTCACATGGGTTATATGGATAGCCCTATGTAGATTAAGATATGTATGGGGTTAAGTGGTATACTTAGGAGTTGTGTCATGATTGGTGTTAGTCTTAGAGGTTGACTAGAAGTTGACCATTAGTCAAGATTGACCTAATTACCTTGTTGACTAGTCTTTGTTTGACCAAAACCTTAGTTGGTCTAAGTTTGACCTAGACTTGACCCAGATTGATCATGTTGACTAGTATTTGACTAGAATGTTGACCAAGAGTTGACTTTAACCTAGATTTGACTAACCTTGACTTGTTTGACCTTGTTTGACTTTATTTGACTTAGTTTGATTCCATGTGACCTAGTATGACTTCCTGTGACCTAGTTTGACTGTTGAGTTGACCAAGAGTTGACTTGACCAGATTGACCTAGAATCATGTAGTATGTATTGTATACTCTATTTTTACCATAGTGGATATATTGTAACTTGTATTGCTCTGATTAGGAGCCAGACACCTCTCCTCAGGAAGTATATCCTCTTCAGACATTCAGTTATCAGGCGAGTACATTCTCTGACCGTTTCATACTTGTTCAGGCTTTACTTCTCGCTCTAGATTACTTTACTTGATGCTGTCACGTTGGTAACACGGATTGGTACTATATGGATCTTTTTATAAGATGTTATCCCCCTCGGAAGCATCAGATACAGCATGTTTGTGCGTTTCACGAATCATCATGTATCTCTATGCTACCATCATGCATGTATACTCATGTGATCATGTACTCTCATGTTCACTGAGCCCTCATGTATAACTTCACATATACTCATTTATGAGCCTCATGTGAAGTAATCATGTATAATAACGTAACTTGTTTAGATCCTTGTGTATTGATTGGGGAAACGGGGGAGTAGAAGTAGACATGTGAATAATTCTAAAGTAGTGTAATCATGTGCAAACTCAGTAGTGTAATCATGTATAAATTCTAGCCATTCACATGCCTATTTTGTACTCTACATCACTAGCCACTTACAGTTCTCTATATACAGTAGATATTTTCTTTACAAGCTATCTCTTTCACAGCGTATATTTCCTTTCAGCACTTCCTGTATTTTACTCTATTGCCTGTATCGTATTTCCTAACCTGATATGAACTGTGTGAGATGTATTGTGCTCGTTCCTGTCCTGACTGTACCTGTTGAAAATATTACAGAGGATGAGGATGAGGCCCTGGTGTCTATCCATTATGGAGCAGGACTAGATGATACTATGTTGTGGACCCTCAGCAGGATCCACCTGCAGCTGAGGATGTTGCCCCAGTAGTCTAGGCTAGCTTAGCTAGACAGTCTTTTCTGTATTATCTTTTTGTCTCACGTCTGAGTTGTATTTTGAGATGTTGAGATATATAGACTCTTAGACTTATTGTATTATGAGTTGACATTCTGGATGTTATGTATCCTAGACACTTAGACTTATTTCATCTATTCTACTGTTCTCTTTGAGTTACTGTCTATCTATCTATCTTTCATTCTTCTACCTAGATGTGATTGAGATTGTATTCTGTTTGTCACCTCCATTCGGAGAGGATAAACTTTACAGGTACTTTTATATTGTTAAATGATTAACCTAGGATAGCGTTCTACCGCCGACACTGTGGTGTAGGCTGGACGTACCCAATTCTCGTGCCCCTATACAGGGTGCGGGTCATGACAGATACCCTGGCCGCTTCACGAACCGGTCCCTTGTTTAGTTACCGAACTTTGCGTCCTGGGAGCCTCTACAGTGAAGTCCCAAATGACACTTTTGCCTTTAGCGCCTCAACCTTTGCAAGTCGGATGCTGACATCAAGGGTCACATATCCGAAATATGGCTTTAGGGTTGAAGGTTGGTGTCATCACATGCCGAAGTGGGACAAGTTGACCATTTGCGTGCTTTTGAAGTTCAAGGCTGAGCTTAAGGAGATTGGGCTGACAGCCGCTATCCGTGCCACGCAGGCTGGCGTGGACCTCAATAAGCCTATGTTCCTTGCACTCTTGGAATTGTTCAATGCCCAGATTGGCACCTTCTTTACTCCGGTGGAGGAGTTGGGGTTGGCTCTTCATGAGATGTACGAAGTCTCCAAGCTTCCTTGGGGCTCGGAACCGTACGAGGAATATTTTCCCTCAAATGAAGAGATCCAGGTTCTGGAAAATAAGGACCCGGAGATGATGGCTGTTTTCAAAGAGGTGGCGAGCCATCATTATCTAATGCAACGGAAGGACAAAGGCAAGACCCAGCCTCATGTGACTGCTTGGAGGGATTACGTCTTCAAGCAGGATTTGGTAGAGTCCTCGAGGATCCGGTTTATGACTCCGCAAGGGTTGAAACCCGCGGAAGTGACTTCTGAAATAAGCCGGCTGGACGAGAGGACCCCTCGTTCCAATGAGAGCAGCGAGAACGCGTATAGTTGCTTCTGGCACTGTGCACACCGGATGTCATCTAAGGCGGTGCTGACGGCATACTTGATGATATGGCTCCGGGATTTTTGTTTGCGGGCGGATCTGGTGCAGTGGAGAGGGTACACCAGAACCTTATTTTGCCCGCCGTGAAATTGGTCTTTGGACGTCCTTTAGCTCTCCTTCCCGCGATGGTGTGTAACCTATTGCGGGGTTTGACGACCTTTGCTGATGATGTGATCCACGGAAGAGGTAGAAATGACAACTTTCCCCGAGCCGAACTACCATTCCATTATCTTATGGGATGGTTGATTCTGCATCATCAGAATATGATGAGTCCAGGTCCGGAGGAGGATCATGTTGAAGGAGATGCCTTTATCCGCCGCTTCTACAAGAGGAAGTGGTTACACACTGGCGTCCCCGTTTGCAGGAGAGTTTTGTCCTACATTCAGGGGTGGGAGATTGTCAAAGTTGGCCCCATCTTCAAAGATTTCTAGGGTGACCAAGATTTAGTCGACTCTGGTGAAGACGCGATTACTCTGCCGAAATGGAGTTTTCGTTGGTTGTAAAGTATTCGGCTTTCTCACTTGGTCTACCGGAACCAGAATAGGTGTTATCTGGAGCCGTATCTGTCCAGCCGGTTTGCTCGCCAGTTTGGCTATACCCAGCTAATGCTACGGAATCCCAGTAACAGTCTGGGGTTCGTCGAGAGTTTGCTGGATGGAGCCCGGGGCTGGCAATATTACAATGCCGGGTGTACTGGTGTTCAGTTTACTACGCTCGTTCGCAACCCTCGACCACAGATCCTGTATTTGGCAGCTAAGCTATATTGCACAATAAATACTGCGTCTACCGGTTATGATAGGGAGACTAGTTTCATCATTGGAACTCAGCTGGAGGCCACGGCAAATATGTCGATAGTGGCTCGGTCATATCGTCCACCGGATTTGGCGGGATATTGGACTGCTGCTGCAGCATCAGTGAGAGATCCTTCTGTTGGAAAGAGATGGGCCGACGCAGAAGCTGGTTCGTCTGTACCAAAAAGGCCGAGAAAAGCCACGACTCCAAAGGCTACGGGAATGCCGTCTGTAACGCCAGTGGAATCAGCTTTTGCCGAGGTAAAGAGTCCTCCGTAATTTTGGCTCATCTTGTCATTTTGGTGACTTGTGCTTTTCTTCTTGTAGGGATCACCGAAAAAGAGGACCCGTGTTTCGAAACCGGGTGTCAGTAAACCGAAGGAGGTGGCAAGCTCTTCTGACGAGCGCATTCCTCCGATGGTAATGTCTCCACTGGAGAAGAATCCGGAAGATGTTCCTGCGGAGGTTTTAGTATCTTCAGACTTTGTTAAAAGAGATGCGGAGGTTGCAGCCACTTCCGGGATGGTGCCAGCTGCCGTGGAAGCCTTGGACGCTGAGGGTCCAGCGGACACAGGGCCTCGTGATGATGAAGTGGAGTGGAGTTCGTCGTCTTCAGATGACATTGCTCCAGAGTTGCAAGAGTCTGTTGCAGGGGCAACAGATGTGATTGGAATGGAGGAGAGGGTTGATTCCCCTCCTTGTCATGATGAGGGGAGGTCGGCTGCATCATTGCCGAGCCCTACCCCAGACTCAGCGGCGAAAGCTGAGGTGGCTACCAATCAGGGGGTAGCAACAGATCCTGTCCCTGTAGAGGGATTTGATGAGGCGACTCGTCTGGCGGTCCTGACTTCAGGGACGAGTCAGGAGACAAGTGTTGATCTCCCTGTTCTGCCAGGGGAGGTACTGGCTGTTGATAGGATGTTGGGGGCTGAAGAGGTGGCCGTTGACGTCGGTGGTTCTTCCGAGTTTGGAAAGGATGAGGGTGTGATGGAACCCTCTGTTGCTCCTTCTACTTGGGGTACTATCTCGATGCCTGTTTCGGCTTCTTCTGTTCCTGTGGCTCCTCGGGCTAGTAGTCAAGCCCCTGTTGATGAAGAGCCTGTTGATGCCGAGGGTCCAGCCTCGCAGATTGAGGTCGGCGGGTCTTCTTCCGGTCCACTAACCAGAGCAGCTCCTCCAACTCCTGCCATGACGTCGCAGGTGCTGGTGGATGCAGATGAATACGTGAAATTCATCATCGAGGCAGTGTATAAAATGCTGCAGAGGAGGGTATCGACAGTGATGGACGCCAACGGGAGCTTTACGACGGCAAGAACTCTGGCACTGCCTCATATCAACCTAATCCGTATTCACCAGGGCCACGATCATATGGCCGACATTCTGGAAGCCTCGGTAGCTGAGTTGGACCAGCGGCTTTCCGAATTATAGCGCATCCAGTGAAATGACCTCTCCGTCCTGATAGATGCGGAGAAGGAGAAGCTGATCGCCGAGATTGAGTCTTCCTATCAGGCCACTGTGAGTGTCTGGAAACGTGAAGTGGCTGAGACTGAAGCTGCAGTGGAGCGGTTGTCTCAGTCTACGCGGGAGACAGTGGAGGCGCGAGCCGCATTGGACGCTAATATCACGGAGATTGACGTCCAGATCCGCCGCCTTGAGGACCAACGGGCCCGACTTCTATTAGACGCCGAACGTGTCCAGGCTGAACACGTAGCATTCAAGAAGGAGGGAAGCAGCTTTCACCCATCGGGCTATTACTTTGGTTCAGCAGCGGCAGCAGTTGGATGAGAAGCATAAAAATGATACTTCTTCTGAGGCTATTGAAGCGATGCGTCAAGAAGCTGAACGTCGAGTCCTGGCGATTGTGGAGACTCGAGCGACAGACTTGAGGCGTCGGATTGAAGAGCTTTCAGCTAACCCTGGGGATGTTTAGGGATTGTAGTCTCTTCTTTTTTGCATTTTTGTAACTCTTGCTGGGGTTGTAAACTTTTACTCTCTATTAAAAATATAGAATATAAAGTTTTTTTTGATGTGTTCATTTTGCTGTCATGAACTTGATGATTTGTGTGGACCTATTATCTTTTGTGCACCTTGGTTTTTAGGTACAGATAATAAGTTTGAGAGAACCCTCATATTTGCTCAGAGGTGATGTGGACATGGCAAATATGGGATTCAAGTGGTGGAATCTCCCTACTCAGAGGTGTTATGGACATGGTAGGAATGATCCTGGGGGACACGCAGAACTACTCAGAGGTAATGTGGACGTGGAAGTTCTGCAATCAATGTACGACAATGCAAGGGTTGTGTGTACGGGATGTTTACTCAGAGGTAATGTGGACGTGGTAAACATGGTGGGTAGCGTAGTCTTATGGGATGTAAGATTCCGCTTTGTAGGGTGTAGGGGGACAACTCAGAGGTAATGTGGACGTGGTTGTCCTTCTACTGGAGGATGCTACGGAACAGCTGGGTTCCGGAAGCGTATGATTTTGTGAACGGGAATTGTCTGTGAGTCCTGATGATTGGGTCCACAGATCCCCGGGTGGAAGCACATGTCTGAAAGATGTCAAGAGTAGTACTTCTTTAGGAACTTGCCATTGATGGGCATCATGAACAAGTCCCCATTGGATTTGGCGAGGCGGTAAACACCGTTGAGTATACCGTCTCTATGATGAAAGGTCCTTCCCACTTGGGCTCGAACTTTCCTGGTGTCTTGTGAGTCAACACCATCGGCCTCCTGACTGCCAGAAACCAGGTCGCCAACTTGGAAAGTCCTCTGCTTGACCTTCTTGTTGAAAGCCTGTGATATACGGGCTTGGTAGAGTTCGATGCGCTGTTCAGCTAGGAGACGCTTTTCGTCAAGTGCCTCCAGTTCCCGCAGACGACGACGTTAATTATCCTCTTCTGTGAGTTGGTTTGTGATTGCTACGCGGAGTGAGGGTATCTGGATCTCGAGAGGCAGTACCGCTTCGCTTCCGTAGACCAAGGAGAATGGTGTGTTGCCTGTCGGGGTCCGTACCATTGTGCAGTAGGCCCAAAGGCATTCGTTGAGCTTTTTGTCCCAGTCGCGTTTGTTAGATGACACGACCTTTTTGAGTAGCCTGACGATAGTTTTGTTGAACGCCTCGGCCAATCCGTTTGCTGTCGGATTGTAGGCGGTTGATGCCACGTTTTGAATGCAATTTTTGTCACAGAATCTGCTGAAAACATGGCAAATGAACTGAGGACCATTGTCGTTGATGATCCTCCGGGGTACTCCAAAACGGTAGATGACGTGGTGCTTGATGAAGCTGATCACCCTGGAGCTTTTTACTTCTGCCAGCGGAACTGCTTCTGCCCATTTGGAGAAGTAGTCGGTGATTGCTAGGATGAAGCGGTGCCCTCTCGATGAAGAAGGGGTGATCGGTCCCACAATGTCCATGCCCCAAGCTTCGAAGGGCCAGGAGGCGACTGTAGGATGTAGTGGTTCTGACGGTGTATGAATGAAGTCTGCATGAAGCTGGCACGCATGGCACTTCTTAGCATATTCGACAGTGTCAGCGGCCATGGTTGGCCAGTAGTAGCCCATGCGTCGCAGTCGGTCCTGCAACTTAGGACCAGGTTGATGGGCCCCGCAGGTTCCATCATGAGCTTCTCGAAGGGCTTCGGCTGCTTCTTCGTTGGACAAACATCGAAGGAGAAGTCCATCGTAGGAGCGTCGGTACAGCATTTTAGTAGTCGTATCGTAGTAGAATCGAAGGGAGTGCCTCCTGACTGAGACGGCTTCTTTCGGGTCCTCTGGGAGAATTTTGTAGACAGCGAAGTCGATGAACGAGAATCTCCAGTCTCGGACATTAACACCAGCACTCGTTGACATGGAATGGGCCACTTGTGAGCACAGGTTATTTCTAGGGCAGACCAGGTCTCGACCCACTACCGTGACATAGTGTTGAGTCCCGAGGGGTGCCGCTAATGAGGCTGCGAGGCCGGCCAGAGCATCAGCCTCCAGATTTGAAGACGAGGTACATGTTCGATGAAGAACCCGGTGAAGGTTGAAATTATGTTCAATGCAACTTCAAGGTTGAAATAATTTTGTAGACGAGGTACATGTCCAGATGATTCACCCCCAGCTGTTGCGCCAGCTGGAGTCCCATAATGAGCGCGTTGTACTCGGCAACATTATTGGAGCACGGCTTTGAAAGGGAGTAAGCACGCTGAATGACCAGCTGATCGGGGGAGACTAATACCACCCCCACTCCTGCGATGATTTAGCCTTTGGGGCCTGTTCTTGAAGCACCCTCGAAAAACATCCGCCAGACGGGACCTTCTTCGGTGACGTTTGATTTTTGGACCTCATCCGGGATGTCTTTATAGAGTCTTGAGGACTCTGGGATGGGGTGTGCAGCTAAAAAGTCGGCCAAAGCTTGACCCTAAATAGCTTTTTACGGAACGAACACCATGTTGTATGGTGTTAGCAAGATCGCCCATGTGGCTAGCCGGGAGTTCAATGATCCTGGCTTCGTCATGAGGACCCTGAGCGGATTGACTCAGGAAACAACATAAATTGTCTGTCCCGAGACATAATGTCGAGTCTTTTGGATGGCAAATACCAAAGCTAAGCACTCCTTTTCAACAGGGTTGTACCGGTATTCGGCCTCGATCAGAGTTCGACTGAGGTAGTAGATTGCTTGCTCATAGCCTGTGTCATTGTTCTGAGCTAGCAGGGCGCCGAGGAAATGATACATGGCACGGACGTAGAGGAGGAATGGTTTGTCGGCGACTGGTGCCACCAAGACTGGTGGGCTTGTCAAGTAAGCTTTGATGTCATCGAAAGCTTTCTGGCATTCCTCTGTCCAGACATAAGAGACTCCTTTCTTCATGAGCTGGGTGAAGGGTCGACATTTGCCGAAAAGGTTTGCTATGAACCTCCGGATGTATGCCAGACGCCCCTGTAGGCCTCGAAGTTCTCGAAGATTCTTTGGAGGGTCCATATCAAGGATAGCTTTGGTCTTCTCGGGGTCGACATGAATGCCTTTCGCTGTGATGATGAAGCCTAAGAACTTTCCGCTAGAAACCCCTAGGATGGATTTAGCGAGGTTCATCTTGAGTTGGTGTGCGCGCATGAGATCGAAGACTGTCTTGAGGTCTTGCAGGTGATCTCCTTTGAGACGGCTCTTGACTGCGATGTCGTCAACATAGCATTCGACTGTCTTGCGAAGGTGTTGACAGAAAATGGTGCTCATAGCTCGTTGGTATGTCGCACCAGCGTTCTTCAAGCCGAAGGGCATCACTGTGTAGCAGAAAACACCTTTGGAGTCCTGAATGATGTGTGTTTTGCGTCATCAGGGAACATCTTGATCTGGTTGTAGCCCAAATACCGTCCATGAAAGACATGCGCTCGAAGCCATATGTGTTGTCGATATCAAGTCGTGATTGGAAGCGGGAATCGTCCTTCGGGCAGGCAGAGTTGAGGTCCTGAAGCGATACAAACTCGTATCTTTCCTCATCTGGTGACGGGGAACGTTGGCTACCCAATCTGGGGTTGTTCTTCAGGATGAAGTCGCTGGTCAAAAGCTTGTCCACTCTGATCGATGGCGTTCATGATGTCCGAACGAAAGCGTTGCTGTTGTGTTGATAGGCTTGGCATCAGGTAAGATGTCAGCTATGTAGCGATTGGGGATCAAGTCCTGGCATATCTTCGTAACTCAGGCGAAGACGTCGATATACTCTTTGCCAGCTGGATTAAAGATTTCGATCTTCTCCTTTTAGGCTT
>JANAVB010036501.1:250000-276343 GCA_029216955.1 Iris pallida | reverse complement strand
TAAAATAAAACTCAAATGGTCCAACTTCCTCTTCCTCAGACACCTCAAAGAAGACTGTTGCTGCAATTGCTGCTGAGGTTGCAGACAATTGCTGCTTTCACTCGCTCCCAACAGATCATGACTTCAGTTCTATCGACCTTTGCTGCAGAGGAAGCCAGGAATGCCAATTTAGCAAGCTCATGGTTTAGTAAAATTGTATTAAACATAAATACAATGTTTATGCAAAACATTTTGACTTTAAACATATATACAATATTTATGTAAGACATTTTGACTTTATTAGTCTATGTAGATTTACCTTTATTTATTCTACATGTATTTGTTCTATGGATGTTCATTTGCTTTCATTTATATTATAATCAACCTTGATTTTTAAAATCTAAAGAGCATTAAAAATATTTATCTATATATATATATTAATTCAAATTATAGTTTTGGAATATCAAATAATCCTGATAATCGATATTCATTCCAATAAGTACATGAAAATTAATTTGAAATGCTCCAGTAAGCCTACAAAAATTAATATAAAATACTTTATTAGGAACACTTTGTTGGTGTTCCAAAACTGTCACACATATAATGTGTTACAATAATCATTCCTTGGAACTTTTTATTAGGAACACTTTGATGGTGTTCCAACACTGGCACGCATATAAAGCGTTCCAATAATCGTCCCTTGGAATGCTTTTTTTTCGTTCCAAGGATTTTGGTAGCCCAAAAATAGGCACGGAACAAATGCGTTCCTAAAACTTTTTGGAACGGAATTCCTGCGTTCCAAAATTTCCATTTTGGTGTAGTGCTGCAAAGGAGATACTGTTTTATTGATATTTGCATCAACATTTACAACCGTGTTTTTAACCTTGGCTGGTGACTTACCGAGGTTAATAACAAGAGGAGGAGAAGTAGGAGGTTTGTTACGGCGAAGGTCGATAATAAGAGGCTCAGAAGAGGTGATCTCCCTTTGTTCCATTTTTTTAGTAGGAGGAGGCTTAGTGGAAGAGAGAGATTAATAGTCAGCGTCTGGAAGGACGAGGGACAAGAAGTGCGTCCCTTAACTGGAATTACCAGGACCTCATCTAAATTATTTTTTCGATCTTCTTCGGTGTCCATAACGAATACAACATTCATGTACTCTTCTTCATACATCTTTGAGTCTTTATAATAGGCTTCGATACCTCAGAAGGGATTGAGATCAACCACTTCTTTCTTGACTTCTCCATTGTCATCAACGTATTTAAAACATTGGTGGAGAGTGGATGGCACAATGATAAGTTCATGCAACCACGGTCTTCCTACCAACACATTATAGGAGACGTGATTGTCAATCACATAGAAAGTAACTTTTGTACGGAGATTTCCAATTTGGACTTTTAGGCGGATCTTTCCTAACGGTTCACTTCTTTCGAAATCAAATCCAAGGATAGTAGTGATCGTCGTGGAAAGACTATGGACTGGGATCTTTAGCGCATCCAACAGAGTCTTTGGCATAATGCTGAGGGCAGATCCAGGTCGACCAGAATGATCGACCTTCATTGTGTCGACATACCCTGTAAAGTAGAGAGGTCGGTCATGTCGATGTCCTCCAGTAACATGTCATCTTGAGTGAAGGTGATATTAGGAATCAGTTCCATCAGACTATGGCAATGAGAGCATCCCACAGGTTCTTCATCTGGTTTCTTGAGATGTGCTAGACAAGCGTCGGCTTGTATCAAAGCCCCACTTAATGTTTCTCGAGTTTCCTTCGAGAGACGCAGGAGTTCGAAAATTGATAATCTTACCGGAGTATTGGCTAGTTGAGCCAATATGTCAAAAATATATGGTTTTTCTAGTCCTTGCAATAGAGTTGCCTTCTTCTTCAGGTTCTTATCAAAGTGAACCTGCTGCTTGCCTTTATCAGCTATTGTCGGACCCGAGTCAGCTGGTGGAGTTGATGTTGTAGGGACATCAAGAGTTGGAAGAGATGATATCGGCGGAACATTGGATGTAAGAGGAGGAAAGACTACATTCTCATGCCCTTCTGGGTAATCTCTAAGGCAGAGTATCCCAAATCTGGTACCAGAAATGGATTTTTCTTCTAGAACAGGCAAGAAAGAAACCATGTTGTAATCTTTCACTCGTGTCTTGCTTCTAGAAGTTTCTTCTTTGGGGAGATGAATGATCTGTCCAAAATCTCAGGCCGACACAGTACTGGTTATCTTGAAGACGTAGAGAATGAGGTATTGGAGACCCTTTTCCGTCATTCAAGCCAGGAGCTTTCTGTAGGTCGTATCCCATCTTCATCATCAGTTTGCGAGACTGCTGACTATACTGATAGAATTTTGGTTAGTACTTGATCTCTGGCTTCGGTGACACAATCGTCGAAGTAAGAAACGAGTTGCCGCTGGAATGAATGTGGTGTTTAGAGAAGGAACATGAACATCCAGTGAAGTGAATTCACTTGAAGTCATAAGGCATGACTTATACTGGGTCGTCTTCTTTGACTTGGGAGAAGAAGCAAATCTTTGGTTGAAAGTCGGCTATCAAATCGGGGTGAATCCACATTATTTTGTGTAACGTCTCAGTCCCAAAATACTTAGGACTAAGTACGTAGGCATGTCAGCTGCATACATACGAAGCATACTCTAATATATGGAATCTTCGTATGTAAACATAAGCTGTAATTATAGTAAAACCAAGGCTAACTAATCTCATCCACAAAATGAAAGAATAAAAGATATCATATAATCAGCTATAAAAAGTCTTTGTATAATATGTTGGGCGGAGACAAATCCACTACCAACAAGTAAGGAAATAAATACATGGAAAATGAAATGATTTGTCGAGAGTAGCAAGAAAAGATCCAAGACACGTCATCTTCGAAGGGAATGAGAAGATTACGACCTCAGCTATAATACCTGCGGAAGACAAGAACACACATCTAGAGAGATAAACAGGTCCTCGGGGACGTAACAAGATACATAATATCATGCCATATAAATTGAATAAATACTGCTCAATAATAATAAGTAAGATCGGATCATAACATGGTCCACACCATTTGGATTAGCGTACCATCCCCCCCAACCAAATAAGGACAGGAGATGGCACACTAACCCACGATAAAGTATCTTTTCAAGTCATGAATCTAATATGGTATCTGAACCACAACAAGGTTCAATACCTTCTCATCGGAGTAGTAAGCCACACCTACAACCAAACAAGGACAAGATGTGGCAAACTAATATGCGATAAGTTATTGTTCAAAGCCACGGTCAGATACAAGTACCCAAGCCAAGAGTACTTATACCTAACGGATAAGGTAGCCTAACCAGTCTAAGTGTATGCAGTTTAAGAAAATCCTCCAACGCATGGGACCTGGCTAAAATAGGATCGGCATGGTCCCCCCTTGGGGCACCAGAGGCCCAATCAATAAGAGCATGTCGTTCCGCATAACGTCAGTGGCCGTCAGTAATCATGGGTAATCTCACCCGCGTCTCCGACGGAGCTCACGGGTTACAAAAGGTAAAGTGTATAGTAGCCCATACGCTAAGAAAATGTCCTTCCCGCCCAATGCCTACTATGTTGTATCCACAACACATATAACCTCTATTAACCGCTAAGTCAAACTAAGCATGCAACCTCTATTAGCGGTTAATCCTATCGCACGGCTTATACGTACTGGTGGCCAGCCAATCACGCATGTCCGAGTCCTATATGTGACTCACAACTTTATGGTACAAAAGTGTCAAGACCTATGAATGCAACACAGAAAGGGTGGTCCCTTAAGTCTAAGTCCAATGTGTTTGAAAATAGTACATAGCGGGAAATAGAACTAAACAGTAAAATTCTATCTAATTATGCCATGTATCACAGTTTATTTTGCAGAAAAATAAATAATGAATGACATGAATATGAGCTAAAGTAAAATAAACATCTAATAGCAAGGTATCTTGCCTAGTGTTGCACCCAGTGTAGTACGATGATCCCGATGGCACAGATTATGACTTCCGTGTTACAAGTACGCAAGACGACCTCCGATGGTGGCACGGACTGTTCTATCAGATCCGAAACAGTCAAGTTAGCAAGTATCGACATAATAAAGTACAGATTGGCAAGAGAATATGAATAATGGGATTGGTCGTGGGAAGGAGGAAAAATAAAAAAAGGATAATAAACGATTTTAGAGAACTATTTATAATACAAAAAAATATTTTGGTAGTTAAAACAGTTTTAGGTAAATACTTGGAAATCTAAAATCGTTTTAGGCAAAAAAAATTAAGCTTGTCGAAATAGAATTTTTGGTAAAAACTATAATTGTTAAAATATTTTATACAAATATTTGAATAATGCTAGAAAATTATTTTATAGTTTGGAAACTACATTTTGTATGGGTCTAACATTTCTAGCCTATTTACTTCAAAACTATAGATAAATCAAATAAGGCTAGAAACTCCTAAAAATAAAAATTTGGTCCAAAAAGAATAAAATATCACAAAATAAAATGACTCTATATTTTGAAATATTTTAATATGTATTGGAGAAAAATGACAATATTCAATAA
The DNA here is from genome assembly GCA_029216955.1 of Iris pallida. Lineage (NCBI taxonomy): Eukaryota > Viridiplantae > Streptophyta > Magnoliopsida > Asparagales > Iridaceae > Iris > Iris pallida. The sequence continues at coordinate 271,800 of JANAVB010036501.1, read as the reverse complement.
AAGCAATTTATAATAAAATAACATTATATATAAGGATAATAATACTACTAGCAATGATAAAAATAATATTTTTTTGCCTATAGATACTTTATCTATAGTTACATAATATATTTATGGTAATAATAATAATAAATCAAGAAATAAAGAAAGAAAGAAAAGGTAACAGTGGTTACCCCTTCTCCCTTCTCCCTCTTCGAGAAAGAGGGTTAACAGCAAAACAATCAAAGAAAAGGACAAGCTACATCAAAACAAATCAAAAGAGAAGAAGCAAACAACAAAATGAAAAGGAAAAAAAAAAACTTCAGCAAAACAAAACAAATAAAAGAAGCAAAGCAATCAAACAAAAAAGGAAAAGCTGGAAAGGAAGGAAGTAGGGAGAGAGAGAGTGAAGTATTTACTTCTTAAGAGATGAAAGAACACAAAAGGACAGGGGAGTAGTGAGAATAGATGAAGAGAGAGAGAGAGAGGGGGAGAGGTTACCGGCTGTGCGAGAGGAGACGAGCGGCTGCGGAGGCGCCGCGCAGTCAGCGCTCGGCGGCGCAGCTCGCGGAGGTGCACACGTGTGACCGCGGCTCGGTGGTCGGCGCTACCCGCACGCTGGGGTGGTCTTCTAGAGTACTTTAAGCGGTGGGGAAGGTTTCCGTCAGCGTGCATCGAGGATGGCGGGGCCAGGTGGCTGGCGGGAAGGGGGTGTCACGCCCCAGAACCAGAATACTGGAGAGCGGGGGCGGACATAGCCAGCTACGTATAATGAAATTGAATCCATCTCACCATACGGTCACGGCTGTCTAGATATGTGAGGGTTTATCTACAAGCCATCAGTCTCTTAGGGTCATAAATTATCCTATTGTCTCAATCTCAACCAACTAATAATAATCACAAGATATCAGATCACCAAATATACAATTGTAAGGCGTCCCAAACATTACATATCCAGATGATCATGAAGCTAGTCGTACAAAATGTAAGGACTAGCAAGAGTTAAGTCATACATGATCAACCTCGAGTTGCCAATCATGTTACAACCCGTAGGCAGACAGTAAGTAAAAGTGCATCGAGCTAACAGGTGCTCGTCGGCTAAACGCCTCAAAAGAATAATTTTTACAATAGAGTGAGCGAAATAAAATAGAAAACCCACTCGTTGTCCTGATTACGCCTGGTTGTCACCATCGGGCTGGAAGACAGGTAGATTCTCTGAGAGCTGCTCTGGTATCTGGCCATACAAAACCAGCTGGGTCAGACCCCAGAAAGAGCAAGTGCCACAAGGGAGGCTACGAAATAAGAACAAAAGCCCGCAATTAGCACAATGATATAAATACATAATAAGAGACAGTAATTTAAGAAAAAGCATGATGGGTAATTTTAAAAGACAATCTTGTATAGAATTACTAAAAGACAGGACATATGGAAAAGCATGACAGGATGATATACGATGAGATAACCATGGGACTATTCAGATAGCCAGGTTACAACCCGTAAACCAAACAAGGACCGGGGTTGTAACCCTTCGTCTGAACGAAACTTGGTTTCCCTCACCATTTATCGACAAGATAAATATAAGAAATCAGGTCAAGTAACGATCTGGAGTGACAATCATTCTATCATTCTGGTACATTCTTACAATCAATCAATTCTAGACAATACTATACTGGACTAAACTCCATCCAAGCAATCACGGCCAATCATTGCCTACGGCTTTCTACATTAACTAACTAGGGTTATCACAATCCTAGTTACTAGCAAGATGCAATGAGATGTTCCTCCAGCCACAAGCCCTGCAGCTAATCCAGGTTATCCAGGCGATTTGAATTCATTAAGCAGTTATCAATAATTATGTGCCCCACACGACGGTGAGCTTGAAATGTGTCCTACTCGACGGCAGGCTGCAAGTCCAAATAATTGCGGCCGGGATAACGGGATTACCTGTAACTGGGGAAATCTCTCATGACTACTGAATTATTTAGTTATTAGCCTTAGTCCATTTTAGTAGGTACTCCTGACCGTGGTACTCAGGAGTCCCATCCTAGACATGATGCAAGACTGGACAAGTGGATTTAACAAGCAAGCAAGAAAGAACCACCCACGGTGTCAAGGCAGGTCAAGTTAAGTTATCAAGTCAAGTCAAGTCAAGTCAGGAGTGCGCCGCCACGGGCCACTATCAAGTCAGGTTGGTCATGTCAGGAGTGCACCACTACGGGTCACTGTCGTGTTATGCAAGTTCCTTGTCATACCCAGCCATGTACAATAGTCATTCCAAACATATTAAGAAAAATTAAGTTCATGACAAAAGGCGTAAGGATATAAAATGGGCATAAAATATCTAATAAAATATTAATATACAGGGCTATAGAAGATCCAAGCTTAAGGAAAATAAAACCAAATCTCCATAATTGGACAGATTGCGCAGGGGTCCCTAGGGTCGGGTTGCGCAGGAGTCAAGTGCGCCAGGGGCCAACTGCGCAGGGGTGAGCTGCGTAGGGTACCAACTGCGCGGGGGTGAGCTGTGCAGCAGATGGATTGCGCTGGATCAGGTTGCGCAGGAATGGATGGCGCAGGGTCAGATTGCGCATGAGTGGAGTTTGCAGGGATAAATGGTGCATGGCAGACTGCGCATGAGCGGACTGCGCATGAGCAGACTGCGCATGAATCCATGCGCACTCGGGTTGAGCGCAGTTCACCAAGGGGCAAGCTGCGCGGTCGGCGCTGCGCTAAGGAGCGCTGGCCGAGGGGGAATGCGCAATCCAGCCCTGCGCTAAATAGCGCAGGCTGCTGTCTTCTTCTCCAGGCCGAGAAGAAGACTCCAAAAACTCTAAGGTTCAAAACTTTATATCTTGGTAAAATCAAAACCAAATCTAGATTTTCAAAGCTCTAACTTGAGTAAAATTGAATTCTCTTCCACATGGAAGCATCAAAAAAAAAAATCCAAGTTAACTAGATCAAAATCATGCAAATCTGAAAATAGTAAAAACCTAGATCTAGAACAATGGAAACTCCAAATCACAAAATGTTAAGTTCTAATGTTGATCTCCATGGCCTAATCTAGCTAATAGACAAATAAAAAGTGGTTCTCATGTGGTGGCAAGGTGCACTTGCTTATAGGTGATGGTGTTGTGTAGGAAGGAAGAAGAAGAAGAAATAAATGAAAATAATGAGGAGAGAGAAAAGTAGGTGGAGTTTTATGAGGGTGGGTTGTGGTGTATTGAGGGTGTAGCATAGGTTATGGTGTTCCAATACTCACAAACCAAGCCGAACCACTCCAATAAAATCGAGCCAGGCCAAAACCCCAAAATACGAGAAATACTAAAATTCTACAAGTGGAGAAAAATAAAAATACATGCCAAAATCCAGATATGAGTAAAAATACGAAATACAAGAAATACGGAAAATGAGGGTGACAGCGGGTGACGCACTGCGGCGCCGTGCGGAGGAGGGGTCTCTGGATGGCTAGACTGGCCGGTCGCCATCGAGGCGGCACTCATCTGCGGTCGAGGTAAGCGCGGTGGTGTGGCATTTTTTTTATGGTGGTGACGATGCTTTGGCGGGGGCTGTCAGGACGCCGACGATGGCAGGGTGGTGGCGGTGATGATGGTTTGGTAGGATTGGATGGTTGATTTTTGAGGTTGGCGACAGATGCGAGGTCTGGCAGCGTGGTTGCGTTGGTGTCGGGGGTTCGACCGAGATGTCGAGAAATTGACGAGACGGTGGTGCTGCAGAAAAGTATGGGGTTGTCGGGGTGGCTATTTCTGGGGTCGGGTTTGACGGAGGTTCCTGGTGGTGATGGTTGTGGCGATGGCGAAGGTGTGCCGGATCAGTCGGGAGAGGGTGGTACTATCCATGTCGGGATTATCGACACGAAGGGGATGATGTATTTGTAAAATATGGAATAAGATATTTGGCACCGACATGATGCACGAACGTTTGTGGAGAAAATTTTGACTTGTGAAATTTTCTTGGAAAACGGCTTGTCCTTATATAGGAGGTGAAAGTCCTAGATTGATATGGATTAGAAAATTCAATTTCCCCTTTAGATAATTTTACTATTATTTTAAATCAATTCAATAAAATTGGAATCCGACATCTAATTAAATCTAAATAAATATGAATTAGATGTAGATGAGTCCCATGCTTAAATTAAACAATTTAAAATAAATCAATAAATAATAAAATAAAGATTTAAATTCTCACGATAAATTCAATCATCTTTTTAAAAATTAAAATAAAAATCAATTTCAAAAACTCAAAGTAAATATTTAATATTAATAGACAAACTTCACAATACCTTTTTAATAAATAAGATAAATAATGAACTAAATAATATTTACATAACTATACTTTCTAGTATACTATTTACTAAAAGAGAAAAATATGATGATTATCTATAACTATGTAAATGAAAGGCCTTTCTATAATAATAAAGTTAAATATAGAATTTGAATAAATTTTGGCAAAAAATGTTATGTAGAGAATTACTTATCTATATGTATTGCGAAAAAAGCTAATTATGTTTATATTTATTAAACTTATAATAAAACTTTTTATGTAAAAATTTTATCTCGTGCATACGTATTTGCACCCGTCGTACAAATACTATACAAAAGTAAAAATTTTAAAAATTAAAATAATCGTAGTAAAAATTTGGGGGTTTTATATTTGCCTTTGTTAGTTAATAAAGGAACCAAGCCGTTACTTCTTGCTGGCGGGAGGTTGACGATCTCCAAGGTAGCCTTTGGGATAGGAACACCACCATCTTATACCAGCTGAGCGAGGAAGTCACCAAACTGTAGGGAGACAACATTGGCCGTCACCGTCTTCTCGTCTTGCTAGAGAGTGATTGTCTTGGCATTGATCAACTCTTGAATCTTTCCATTGAGTACATAGCACACCCTAGTTGGATGCCCCAAGAACCTGTGATACATACAATATTTCAGTTTTACCTACTTTATCCGGCCGTTTAGCTTCGGGTAGTTGAAGTTTGTTGCTTTTAATTAGACAATCGAATATGCTCAAGATATCGTCTTTATCAAAGGAATACTCTTCTTTGGGACGTGGTGCTCTCCGCGGAGGTACCGTTGCAACAGGTGCCAATTGACTCATGTTGAAGGCCAAGGCTTCTTTACCTTTACAGTTGTTTCGACGACCACTACTGTTGGTAGCAGGATGTTCTCCTTTGTCGAGATTAGGTATCGAGATGCCTAGCTGCTTGAACTTATTAGCACTATCTTCGGCTGCCCTGACACTTACTATGAAGGAACCTCAATCTTGGAATTGTATAGGTCCCGTCCACATGCTGACTATAGGTAACAACTTTGATTTGCAAGTATCTATAGTCAATACAACAGGAGTACTCAAAGGTATTTTGAGTGCTTCTCGACGGAAGCGCTCTATGAAACGTTCAACAGTTTCATTAGGCCTTTGTTTGATTTTAGTAAGGGCTGACATGGTCATGCCGTTTGTTCCTTCATAGAATTATTCTAGGAACATATGTTTAATGATACAAAGGATGTTATGCAACCATCTGGCAAGCTACGATACCAGTCATAGGCAACACCTGCTAGACATCTGACAAATACTTTAGTGAGTAGAGCATCGTTCTGTTAAAGATGGTCAGTCATCATCTCGAAGTGGTTGATATACTGACCCAGAGATGTGCTACCGTCAAACAATATTATGGTTAGTAGTTTACATTTAGGTGGGAACGAAACTTCCTTCCACTCAGCAGGATAGGGCTGTTTGATCCCTAGTATATGCAAACCCTTATTTTGCTTGAAAGCTTCAAACTGATTCCGTAGAAGCTTGACTGCCTCCAAAGGGTCTCCGATGTTGGAGGGGCGATATACTGGTTTGATGGATTGGGAGGCAAAACTGCATGATAAGTACCACCCCCAAATACCAGAATGACTCAGGATAACCTGAGCTGGCACAGTAGCATTGAGAGGGGATTGTACCACCAGACCAATGTTGGTAGGTGCAGAGACTACTAAATGTTCTTGGTTAGAATTGGGATTCAAAATCATCAAAATAACATCTTGTGTTATAATCACTGTGTGCATGCTCGCAACCATGTTAGCCACGACTTTTAGGTTGGCCTCCAGAGCAGCGATTCGTTGTTCCTGATTGGCGAAACTAGAAGTGTCTTGCTCTTCGTTAGTGACATAGGCAACACATCTCTGGCCACCGAAGATGAACTAAGGATAAAATAGTCCGATCAGAGTCTTCACTATCGGCATCGAAGTCTGGCAGAATGCTACGCCCAATATTAGGAGTGGGAGGATTCCTTTGACCGAGGAAATCTTGATTTCTTGCTCTTGTGTTCAGTACACACCCTCACCGGAGTCACGGATTCGATCAAGATATTGTTGACTAGGATTATGAGATACGTTACGACGACATTTTCTACCCCCACTGCTACGGGACGTCATGTTAACTGAAGCAAATAGCAACTCGTCTTTGTCTACCATAACTAATTCAGGAGCCCGAGTGTAATTCAAGCAGTCAAATACAGACCGTTTAGCTGACTGATAGAAGCACTTGATTACTATCTCTTGATGCTGATTACAGTGATTCCCTGGTATAGAGTTATAGGTGTATAAGGAGATCCTGCAACCTTCCGCTTTTGTATAAGAATTTTGCAAAAAATAGTTACATTGACAGAAGAAGATGAAGAAGGCACATCTTCCCTGATTATGTTAGGAATATGGTTTCTATCCCTGAGATTCTTCATCCCTTAGTGTATAGGGAAGTGTTGATTTCATTACCTTAAGTGAGAGGATTCTTAATCTTAGAAGCCTTTATTATGCACCAATTGGTGGCTGGCGCACACTATTTGAGACTTGTCTGGCACATGTATGACTTGATGGAAGGAGTTCCATTCTACATTTGTTAATATATGCGCATATCAGTGGCATGCTCCACCTATTTGTCACTCTGAGACACTGTCAATTTTCTCTGCTTTGACCTTGATATGCGCAGGGTTGGGAGATTCTGACTTTGGTCTGATTGGCGCTGGCCAATTTGAAGTGGAGTAGGCAGTATGCCCTGTAACGCCCCAGTCCTAAAATACGTAGGACAAGGATACGTATACATGCCAGCTACGCATCGAGAGGACTCCAGCCCAGCTCGAATACGTATAAGCTGTCTGGTTTCCTAAAGCAATCTACAAATATCTCAATCCACTGAAGATAAACTCTTGTATAAACCAGGTAAACTAATGCTGGTCAGACATTAGCAAACCGGTTACTACAAGTAACAAGAAAAGATAATATACAATAAAGTGGACCAGACCCTAATGCAATTATCTTGAACAAGCTTCTAATGAAAGATAAAGCTTGTAAAACTAGGCTATACAGCAGCAATGTCAAAGTAATAATATAGGACAAAATCTAATTACGGAAAACGATAAACATCAACTAAATATACCTGCAGTCTTGGTGTAGCAACGTCATCCATCAATGTATTCATATCTTCAGCTAATACCTAGAGAGATCACCAGGTACTCAGAGGACTAGCAAGACACATAATATACATGCCTACTGTACAGTAAATAACATGCAGAATGAAGTAGAGAAATGTAAAATAGACAAAGATCAATAAGATGTCTCAATATCGTAACGCCATGGGACGCTTCCGATCTCGAGACAAAAGATAAGTCTCTACTACCGTAATGCCATGGGACACTCTCGGTCCTAGAGACAGGATAACAGGTCGATAAGAAGTCTCTAATACCGTAACGCTATTGGACGCTCCCAGTCCTAGAGATATCACGGCTAATGTCGAATCAATCAATCACGACTACAGGTCAAGTCAAGCTCAAGGACGAAGGTAGAAGACTAGTCAAAATCTTCACAAGACTCGCGTAGAACAATAACGGCATAAGATGACTCAATAAGGAACGTGCACGTAAAATAAAAAAATAGAAGTAACATAAACATGAATGAAAGATATGGAGTAGAACTGGAAAGAGATAACAATATAGAATATGCATGTAAATACTGTAAAGTTTGGCAATGTGTACTTGCCTGGTGTCGCGCTGTGAATCTGAAACGTCGCTCCCGCGTAAACGCCGCCGGAACCCGACGCTCCTAGATAATTAATTAACTAAATTAACCCACTACTCATGAACTTACAGTATGACTTAATTAGTCAAGATAATGTTTTAAGATTATATTCAATTTCTCGTGGAACCCGTTAGACCCATACAATCACACACGGGCTTCACGAGACACCGAACACAGTTTTTGGGTTTCTAACTCCCAATTAGTCAGTTATGTTGCTACTTCAATCATATACTTAAAATTATATAAAAATCATAATAATATTATTTAAACTAATTTTCTATTGATTTATCTCGAAATTTTCAGAATTTATATTTCTAAAGAATTATACTACTAGTTGTCTATCGGGTCGACTAGTCTACCCAAAATTTGTTAGAACTTCATTAATTATCTAAAATTATGAAAATCCTAAAAACAATTTAAATAGAATTAAGATGTCCTAAATATTAGAATATGAAATTTTGATGCAAGGATTTCATGGTACTAATGGTTTGGAATCTTCTAGGTCAACAAGTCACCCGAAAATGACTAATTTTGACCTATAATTTTCCCGACTAGAATTGATCATGAAAAAATGCTTAAAAATCCTAATTTAAATATATTAACCTACATAAAATTCAGTTTTGAAAAATTCCTACAGAAACTTATAGTTCCTTCACAACGTAGTATGTTTTGGCTCTACCGAAACATGAAAATAGCTATCATAATTCATGAATCTTTTATGGGTAAAAATAATATCCAAGAGACATCAAAACACTATTTATTAGAATTAATACCATAATTTCTACAGATTTATAGCATAGGTTTGAGATAAAAAAAATTAGGGTTTCTTACCAAAAGTCATTGCTAGTTGGGTTGTGGAGGCTTCTCCTTGCTAAAGCTCCCACCTTTATTGCTATCCTTGCTTGATAATCCTCTCTTGATGATTTTGGAGGAGTTGGCAATGGTTCTAGATGGTTGGATGGAGAAGATAGAGTTTTTAGGGTTGGTTTGGGAGAGTTTGGATGGAAGAAGGATGAAAGGAGCCTTTATGGAGGAGGATGAGTTATGTGATAGAGGGATGATGTAGTAGAGGGGAGGGGATGCTATTTTCGAAATTAATGCTAAAGGAGCTACTCTTGGGTGATAAAGAGTTTTTGGTGTTAGGGTTAGTGTTTTGATAAGGGTTGATATATATATGGGCCTATGGGTTGAGTTTATATATGTAGGAGGGTATTCCATGCATGGCATGGCCCGCCAATGTAGGAATTTATTTTTGGACGAAAATTACATAAAAATAATCTTTGGTTGGTCATATGTGGGGTCCACATGGATTGGTTTGGTTATTTGATGAGTTGACTAATTGATTGACTGAGGATTTAAATAAAAGGTTTTCTAATATGGAACTAGTTAGATTTCTAAATATAATACAATTTAAATCCGAATTAAATATACAATATATATATTTATTAATATATTAATGTCCAACATGTCTATATAGGTTTGGGTTGGACTTTGGGTCAAATATAAACTAACCAAATAAGATTACACTAGGATTACACGTAGACACTTTCTATAAATAGAAACTTTCCAAAGTTGAAAACATATTAATATTAATAAATATATATACAAAATATATCAACATGAAGGTATTTGAGAGTACTACTTGTCTATTTAGATTGGATTGGGTTCGGGTCAAGTCGGGGCTAAATTGGTACAACCGGGTATCCTAGAAAGTCAATAATCTAATAATTAAATAAATAAATCATCGGTTGAGGTTAAGTCATAACTTGGCCTGGTTTTCCTATTTAGAACACACCTATGGCTTGGCTTTCCCTACCATGGGTAATAGACTAGTCAAAGTACACGACTACACTATCCGTGCTAAAATTTATAGTCGATATGTATCTCAAACTTAACCATAACTAAGGCCAAAAAAATAAAATAATAATAGTAGACTATTATAAATATAATCATATACACAAAATTGTATTTAAATCTAATTGACTGTATAACATCCCAAAATAAATCCATAATAATTATACTGTCATGGCATCCTAACATGGCTTCCTACCAGGTGTGGTTGGCTAGGTTAGGGTCCAAGTATATTTTCTAATCCAATCGAACTCTAAGAGTCAACCAATAAGTCTCTTGTGTCATTCGCAATTAAATAGCATGAAGACTAGATTGAGTGGCACACTCTTAGCATGTGTGTCGTAGGCTCAAAATGAGTCAAAACCATAATTGGGTCGAATAGTTTTGATTTCTGTCGAGTCCCGAACTCACGTGGGAAGTTAGGCCTGGAATTATGGTAAATAATCTAATTGCCTAAATTTGACCCGAAGTTGCAGAAAGTCAAAAAATGCTAGGGAATAAGTTTGGATGGGACATAATTATCAAGTTGAAGGTCATCATGTCTATTACAAAACTTATGAAGGACGTTTCAAGAGATGGGTATGTCTTGTGCTCCAAAAATCAAAGATACGGAAGAGTACATATATAATCATAATTAAATATACAATATAACCTAATAATTAGAAATACTAAAAAAATAATTTCCAAAAAAATCAGGGTCCTCACAATCTACCCACCTTAAAAGAATTTCGTCCTCGAAATTAAAATAAGGCTCACTAACAAAGAACCGTGCTAGAGTAACTAGGAATAGTTTAAGGGATATGCTAGGTCACTACAGTGTCTCCTAATAAGTCAAGTAATAATCAAGCCTAAACAATTTTGATTTGTAACATTCGTAAAGCTATATATGGTTATCTCTAGTCGCTCTTTTTGGTATTAGCGATCTTGCAACGATCATGTTGAAGGCTTGTCCTCCTAACCATTTTATCAAGACAATTATATAAGTCTCCCTTCACCTAACCAAGTTAAGTGATACCTATCAATCTGTCAAATCCTAATTTTACAATTGACATGATATAATAGTAAATGGGTTGGGTTAGGCTATGTCTAGTTTCATCTCTTAGAGGGTTGATCTCTACACAAAAACTACCACTATATTCTTGATCAAGTGGCCACCATAAGGACGTAACCCAGTATGATCATATATGTATGCCTATAATGAGGACGTCTACCCACCTTTGGTTAAACTACCTCATCAAACACATGATGCCATATGGCATATGGCATCTCTAATCCTACTTATCTATCAAGCAATCACAATACAATAAGCAAACTAACTTGCACTATAACTTAAGAATTTTTTTGCTAGATCCTATATAGCACGATTATTCGTCACTCCGAAATTGGAAGGGACGAGAAGCAAAGATACGAGAAAGCAAGGAAATAGTAATCGAGAGTAAATGCGAAGTTCAAGGGCGGTAGAAAATTTTTAAAAGAATTGTCAAGGCAGTTGTGGATTGAGATTCCTAAGGGTTTAGTCATGTTCGCAGGCCCGCTCGGTACAGTGACGTAACCGAAACAGCTAACTCGACCTGCATGGGCCACCACAAAAACATGTAACGCCCCAGTCCCAAAATACGTAGGACTAGGATACGTATACATGCCAGCTACGCATCGAGAGGACTCCAGCCCAGCTCGAATACGTATAAGCTGTCTGGTTTCCTAAAGCAATCTACAAATATCTCAATCCACTGAAGATAAACTCTTGTTTAAACCAGGTAAACTAATGTTGGTCAGACATTAGCAAACCGGTTACTACAAGTAACAAGAAAAGATAATATACAATAAAGTGGACTAGACCCTAATACAATTATCTTGAACAAGCTTCTAATGAAAGATAAAGCTTGTAAAACTAGGCTATACAGCAATGTCAAAGTAATATAATATAGGACAAAATCTAATTACGGAAAACGATAAAACATCAACTAAATATACCTGCAGTCTTGGTGTAGCAACGTCATCCCAATGTATCATATCTTCAGCTAATACCTGGAGAGATCACCAGGTCCTCAGAGGACTAGCAAGACACATAATATACATGCCTACTGTACAGTAAATAACATGCAGAATGAAGTAGAGAAATGTAAAATAGACAAAGCAATAAGATGTCTCAATATCGTAATGCCATGGGACGCTCCCGATCTCGAGACAAATAAGTCTCTACTACCGTAATGCCATGGGACACTCTCGGTCCTAGAGACAGGATAACAGGTCGATAAGAAGTCTCTAATACCGTAACGCCATTGGACGCTCCCAGTCCTAGAGATATCACGGCTAATGTCGAATCAATCAATCACGACTACAGGTCAAGTCAAGCTCAAGGACGAAGGTAGAAGACTAGTCAAAATCGTCACAAGACTCGCATAGAACAATAACGGCATAAGATGACTCAATAAGGAACGTGCACGTAAAATAAAAAGTAGAAGTAACATAAACATGAATGAAAGATATGAAGTAGAACTGGAAAGAGATAACAATATAGATATGCATGTAAATACTGTAAAGTTTGGCAATGTGTACTTGCCTGGTGTCGCGCTGTGAATCTGAAACGTCGCTCCCGCGTAAACGCCGCCGGAACCCGACGCTCCTAGATAATTAATTAACTAAATTAACCCACTACTCATGAACTTACAGTATGACTTAATTAATCAAGATAATGTTTTAAGATTATATTCAATTTCTCATGGAACCCGTTAGACCCATACAATCACACACAGGCTTCACGAGACACCGAACACAGTTTTTGGGTTTCTAACTCCCAATTAGTCAGTTATGTTGCTACTTCAATCTTATACTTAAAAATATTAAAAACATAATAATATTATTTAAACTAATTTTCTATTGATTTATCTCAGAATTTGCAGAATTTATATTTCTAAAGAATTATACTACTAGTTGTCTATCGGGTCGACTAGTCTACCCAAAATTTGTTTAGAACTTCATTAATTATCTAAAATTATGAAAATCCTAAAAAATACATTTAAATAGAATTAAAATGTCCTATATTAGAATATGAAATTTTGATGCAAGGGTTTCATGGTACTAATGGTTTGGAATCTTCTAGGTCAACAAGTCACCCGAAAATGACTAATTTTGACCTATAATTTTCCCGACTAGAATTGATCGTAAAAAAATGCTTAAAAATCCTAATTTAAATATATTAACCTACATAAAATTCAATTTTGAAAAATTCCTACAGAAACTTATAGTTCCTTCACAACGTGGTAAGTTTTGGCTCTACCGAAACATGAAAATAGCTATCATAATTCATGAATCTTTTATGGGTAAAATAATACCCAAGAGACATCAAAACACTATTTATAGAATTAATACCATAATTTCTACAGATTTATAGCATAGGTTTGAGATGGAAAAATTAGGGTTTCTTATCAAAAGTCATTGCTAGTTGGGTTGTGGAGGCTTCTCCTTGCTAAAGCTCCCACCTTTATTGCTATCCTTGCTTGATAATCCTCTCTTGATGATTTTGGAGGAGTTGGCAATGGTTCTAGATGGTTAGATGGAGAAGATAGAGTGTTTAGGGTTGGTTTGGAGGAGTTTGGATGGAAGAAGGATGAAAGAAGGAGCCTTTATGGAGGAGGATGAGTTATGTGATAGAGGGGATGATGTAGTAGAGGGGAGGGGATGCTATTTTCGAAATTAATGCTAAAGGAGTTGCTCTTGGGTGATAAATAAGAGTTTTTGGTGTTAGGGTTAGTGTTTTGATAAGGGTTGATATATATGGGCCTATGGGTTGAGTTTATATATGTAGGAGGGTATTTCCATGCATGGCATGGCCCGCCAATGTAGGAATTATTTTTGGACGAAAATTACATAAAAATAATCTTTGGTTGGTCATATGTGGGGTCCACATGGATTGGTTTGGTTATTTGATGAGTTGACTAATTGATTGACTGAGGATTTAAATAAAAGGTTTTCTAATATGGAACTAGTTAGATTTCTAAATATAAATACAATTTAAATCCGAATTAAATATACAATATATATATTTATTAATATATATTAATGTCCAACATGTCTACATAGGTTTGGGTTGAACTTTGGGTCAAATATAAACTAATGCCAAATAAGATTACACTAGGATTACACGTAGATACTTTCTATAAATAGAAACTTTCCAAAGTTGAAAACATATTAATATTAATATATATACAAATATATATCAACATGAAGGTATTTGAGAGTACTACTTGTCTATTTAGATTGGATTGGGTTCGGGTCAAGTCGGGGCTAAATTGGTACAACCGGGTATCCTAGAAAGTCAATAATCTAATAATTAAATAAATAAATCATCGGTTGAGGTTAAGTCGTAACTTGGCCTGGTTTTCCTATTTAGAACACACCTATGGCTTGGCTTTCCCTACCATGGGTAATAGACTAGTCAAAGTACACGAATACACTATCCGTGCTAAAATTCATAGTCGATATGTATCTCAAACTTAACCATAACTAAGGCCAAAAAATAAAAATAAAATAATAGTAGACTATTATAAATATAATCATATACACAAAATTGTATTTAAATCTAATTGACTGTATAACATCCCAAAATAAATCCATAATAATTATACTGTCATGGCATCCTAACATGGCTTCCTACCAGGTGTGGTTGGCTAGGTTAGGGTCCAAGTATATTTTCTAATCCAATCGAACTCTAAGAGTCAACCAATAAGTCTCTTGTGCCATTCGCAATTAAATAGCACATGAAGACTAGATTGAGTGGCACACTCTTAGCATGTGTGTCGTAGGCTCAAAATGAGTCAAAACCATAATTGGGTCGAATAGTTTTGATTTATGTCGAGTCCCGAACTCACGTGGGAAGTTAGGCCTAGAATTATGGTAAATAATCTAATTGCCTAAATTTAACCCAAAGTTGCGGAAAGTCAAAAGAATGCTAGGGAATAAGTTTGGATGGGACATAATATCAAGTTGAAGGTCATCCTGTCTATTACAAAACTCATGAAGGACGTTTCAAGAGATGGGTATGTCTTGTGCTCCAAAAATCAAAGACACGGAAGAGTACATATATAATCATAATTAAATATACAATATAACCTAATAATTAGAAATACTAAAAAAAATAATTTCTAAAAATCAGGGTCCTCACATGCCCTGTTGTTTGGCGCATACTGTCCCAGCGCATTTGATGCAGCGTAAATGGATAGTATGAGATGAACTTTGAACAAAGTCTATTTTTATGGCATTGATTTGACCATCTCTGCCAAGAGAAGTAGAGTTTCTACTCAGAAGTATTCTAGCATCGATTGGAACAGAGGTACAACTAGATGGATTTTCCACCGAGTCCGGGACTAGAGAAGAATAGGGAGTGGCCACAGGGCGATTTCCCTTGTTCTGTACAGAGGCGGCGATGGGTGCACTCTCCACCAAGTTTGGAATTGGAAAGGAGCGTGGAATAGCTATGTGGCGCTTTCCTTTGTTCTGCGTAGAGGCAGTGATTGGCGTGTCTTCCACCAAGTTCAGAACTGAAGAAGTATAGGGAGTGCTCATATGGCACTTTCCCTTGTTTGGCACAGGAATAATGATTGGTGTGCCTTCCACCAAGTTTAAAACTAGGAAAGAATAGGGAGTGGCCATATGGCATTGTCCCTTGCTTTGTGCAGCAACAGTGATTGGCACGCCCATGGACTTCGGAGTCTAGATGGCACGAGTCTTCCTGTCTTTGGAGACAGCAGTAGATACGTGCTTGGCAACAGCGCGCTTGGCACCCCCAGTGCCAATCATTGCTTCGTAGGCTGTTTAGTTGACTTGGACGACCAAAGTCTTCTGCATCGTGCCGACCGACGCAACATCGCATTGAGTTGTCACTTTCTCGTCAGAGGAGAAAGTCGTCCCCAGCAGAGTCGCCATTTTGTTTGCAAAAACAAAAGTTTTTCGAGAAAACTAAGTTACAAACTAAGAAAAGAGAGTACAAGAGTACAATTTGGTTCTGGGGAAGTACAACTGTAGGAATCTGATTAGAAGACGATCACTTTATCCCTTGGACGATGCGATGTCAAAGAAAAGATGCTCTGAAATGTGCTGCAACAACTTGGTCAGGAGATTATGATCCTCAGTAATACTGAAGGAATAATTCTGAACACTATTTATAGAGTTCTGGAATAACTGTTAAGTAGTTATCTAATTGGCGCATGGTGCTGATTGGCGCACCATCACCCAAATGTACGAACGGTCGGCTTAACTGTATGTGACACGTGCCATTCTGTGAGAGAGATGCGCTTGGTCATGGGCCGTGTCACGTGCACGTTCTTCGAGATTAGTGGCATGTGCACGACGTCATCTTTAACTGCATCTGGATAATGCATCTTCACATGAGCGCCATCTGTAAAAAGCATTAGGTATTTGAATCTGTGAATTGTTTGATTACTTAGCGCTATCTCTGCATGGCGCAGAGTAAACGACAAAGATCATGATTACTTCTGACATACCTTTCTTGAGCGTCGTGCGCTCGGGATTCGAAGCAATTTTTCTCGACAGACGTGTTGTCAGTCATAATAGCAAACGTTCGACTTCTCGAGGAAGGTTGCCACTTGGCGGCTAGCGCTATACGATGCTCAGTGTCATCCGATAGGGTACGCTATTCAATTCTCTGCGTAATCTGATAAATTAATCTTGGCACTATTTATGGATAGCGCATAGTAATATTTGATATATTTTGAGATTCTACACGAGCATTACCAATGCTCGATCGGACCTCCCCGTCCAGGTTAGTTACTGCGATAGATTGTGCCATGGTCATGCATCAGCATCACTACCGCAACGTCGTCGTTCGTATCCCTACACCGACGACAACACGAACCATAGCTGCTACCACCATTTTGCCCGAGCTGGAACCCCTCTCCGTTGGGGTCAGCACCATTGGACGCTATGGCCAAGCCCCCACCCCCGGCGCCAGCGACGAGCACGTTGCCGCCTCCCTGAGCCAGCACCACTTCCAGCAACCGCCTCTGCCATGCTCCACCGTGGCCGAGCGACCACCGGCGAGATCCCTTTCCGTGTCTCTCCCACACTCTCCACTCCCCTCATTCTTCGTTCATCCTCTTTCCTTTCTTCTCACCTGCCACTCCCCTTTCTCACGCTATTTCTTTTCATTTTTATTTTAGTTATTATTATTTTCTTTTGTACAAAAAAAAGAACAGTAGTAGACTACTGACTATTTATATTATTATATTATTGTTGTTGTTGTTGTTGTTGTTGTTGTTATTATTATTATTATATTATACCATTATTATTCTATTTCCTTACGTTTCTTAGTTCTTCATATTTTGGGACTGGACTTTACATGTTTTTGTAATGTCCCATGCAGCAACAGACGTATTATTTCGTTATATTACTGTACCAAGCAAGCCTGTATATAGGATTAGAGTCTAGGATCTCATCCACATGCTTGATCTCATTCTTTCATCCCATTTTTGAACACTCGTTTGACTGCCTTGATTTGCATCTTGATTGGTTCCTTTCTACCGTGAATCTTATTTCTCGTGCATAATAGAGGCTAGGAAGATGGCTATACTAGTATATGTCCATCGGTCAATTACATGCTAGAAGGATTACCTTGGCAATTAAGAATGCATTGGAGGATTCTATTTAAGTTAGAAATACATTAAATATTTCAAGGATCAATGAGCCCTATATTTCTTAAAGATATGATATGTGTAAAGGATAAGTTATTTCTAAGTTGGGTAGTAGCGATGTTGTCATCTTCGAATAATAGTTAGAAATAATATATAATATATATATATTATATATAATATATTATATAATATATATATATATATATATATATATAATGATGATGAGACTGCTAGATGTTGTTCATAAGATAACCGAGAGAATATATATATATATATATATATATATAATATATATATATATAGCATGTCATCTTATGAACAACATCTAGCAGCCTCATCATATATATATATATATATATATATAATATATATATAATATATATTAATATATATATATTATAATGTTATTGCCGAGGCACAATATTTTCGATGGAAAATTGAAATATCATAACAATTGTACAAACAATCGTTATTACGTAACACTTCACAGAAGGTACGTAGTAAAATCCCACAAGTGCTACCCTTCACAGAAGGTGCACAGAACGTAACACTTCACAGAAGGTACGTAAGAGAATCCCATAAGTGCTACCCTTCACAGAAGGTGCACAAACAGAATTCTGATAATATCAACGCAAACACTTCACCGAAGCGTTAATAGAATCCTGACAGAACCAACAAAGAAGATGACTGGCGAAGATGAGATAACCCCTGCTAGGGTGAATGAACCACCTTTGCTCAAAGCTTTATTCGCCCCACGAGCACGAACAGCTTCCAGGAACCAGCAAGTTCACGAAGAACTTCTGGAACGCTTGTAAGTCAATATTTGAGACTTGAATGGGCTTCCTGGACTTAGCAGACTCCCTCAACTCTCTTCTTGGTGCATCTTTCAAAGGAGGCCAAGGGGCTCTATTTATAGAGTGGAGTTGAGACTTCACAAATAGAGTTTGAAATTTTAGATCATCCCACAATCAGCATAGAAGTGTGCCAGTCCACGCCTACCCCCCAACACTCCCATGCATGCACGAGACATCCTGGAGTCCGTGTCCGAGTTCGAGTCCGCACAACAAAATTAACTTGCATCCTTGTTAGATTTAATCCTTTTTCCTTCTAGGAAAATACTTCCACATGGCACAAACTTGTGCTCCACTACACCATGTGCACACCTCACACAAGCAATGCATTATATTGAGATACTCACCATTTGGTGTAGCCGATGTGGGACTATCTTTTTTAGTCCAAAGGCAAAAATACCAACAATTCCCCACATATCTCAATATATGGGTTGAGCGTTCCCCACAGTTACCGCCCATCATGCATTAGGAAAGATGTCGCTATGACTTGAATCTTCCCGCATAGGTTAAATAACAGCATGATACAAGAATGGACTAAGCCTTGAATTCTGCATCATAACTGCAATTCTTCCTACTCACATAATGACATCAACTGTGCTTCTGGCTGCACATTGAAGGCCTTGTGCCAGCCTGGTTTCAGTGTATAATTTTTGGGTGTCTACAAGTTTACCCTCAAGAGACGGCCTGATATCTCTGTCCATACACTATAGGTGAGTTCTTTATAAAGAGTCATGGCATGAAGCATTGCGCTTCTTTGCGATGCTACGCCGCTATGACATGGCTTAAAGCCGAGGCTTTACCCCACCTGGGTACCTCATCGAAGTGTCATACAGCTGTAGCATGAGGTCACAGGCCTCTTTGTAGTGCCAAACTACCCAGCATGAAGCCTTGCGCTTCCGTGCGGTGTTACGCCGCTATGACATGGCTCGCAAAGCCGAGGCTTTACCCTACCTGGTACCTCTTCGTGGTCATGCCACTGTAACATGAGGACGTCGTCCTCTTTGTAGTGCTGTCTACTTCTCTTTATTACGATTATCATACAACATTAGGCTACCAGCCTATTTGCGGTGCTACTCCGCTGTGACTTGGCTTGTAAAGCCGAGGCATTACCCCTACCTGGGAACCTCATGGTGGAGTCACCCCACAGTAGCATGGAGTTACTCCTTGTAGTGTTGCGCTACCGTGCTTCCTGTAAAGCACTCCAGGCATTCACTCTGCCTGAGAACTCATTAAGGCATTTAAGCCAACCTTCCACAGGATCAGTTTTTTCGTAGAAAAATACATAGTAGACAACAGTGGTTATGGGTCCGTATCCCTTCCAGGTTCCAGAGAACAAGTACCCACTGCTACCTGATAGTTTCCCAGTCAGTGATCCTCCTTTGAACCAAAAGTTAGATGCCTAGTAGATTTCTCTTTGAACTAATAGCATAAAACTTTATGGTAGGATTACAAAGACACACTATCAGAATGCCTTCAAGCCCATTTTACAAGCTGTATCATCGACCAACTGGCGCTTGAGGCCTTTCGTGAACGGATCTGCCAGGTTCTCCTGACTCCGAACATCAATCACTACAATTATACCTCTTTTAATAAGATCGTGTACTGCTCTGTGCTTCAACCGCACCGTTCTCTTCTTCCCGTTGAAGAGTTCATTTGATGCCACTGCTGCTACCGCCTGGTTGTCGCAGTATATCGGTATTGCCGGTATCTGAGCCCCAACCACCGGAAGATCATACATGAGCTCCCGAAGCCACCCTGCTTCATCTGCAGCAGCATCAAATACAAAGAATTCAGATTCCATGGAGGAGCGAGATAACATAGTCTGCTTCTTCGACTTCCACGATATAGCAGCTCTGCCCATGGCGAATACGAATCCACCTGTGGAATATACGCTCTCCATATCTGAATACCAGCTAGCATCTCTGAAGCCTTCCACTACTGACGGATCTCCGCTGTAGAAAAGTGCATATGTCTGAGTTTTCTTGAGATATCTCATAACACGCTTCACAGCTTTCTAGTGCTCAACACCTGGATTGCTAGTGAACCGACTCAGCATTCCCACTGCAAAAGCTATGTCAGGCCTTGTGGCAGTAGTAGCAATCAAGCTTCCGATGACGCTAGCATACTCCAACTGCCTGACGCTTTCCCTCGAATTTGGCTCCAGCTTCTGATTACTCCGGTACGGTGTATCAATAAAAGGAAGATCTTGATACCCGTAGCGAGTGAGCATCTTCTCAATATAATGAGATTGTGACAGCGCTATTCCAGTGCCTGTCCGGATGATCTTGAGCCCCAAGATTACGTCGGCATCCCCCAAATCCTTCATACTGAACTTGGTCGAGAGGATTTCTTTGTCTCTTGACGCAGCTTAAATCCGTACCTAGGATTAGCATGTCGTCCACGTAAAGACATACGATTACTCCTCTTCCGTCAGCAACTTCGTATAGACACACTTGTCTGTTCACTGACCCTTAGCCATTTGACCTTATCACCTTGTCAAACATCTCATGCCACATTTTGGGAGCTTGTTTCAAACCATACAGAGACTTCATCAACTTGCAGACTTTGTCTTCCAACCTCTGACGACAAAACCTTCTGGTTGTTGCATGTAATCTCTTCGGTCAGCTCGCCATTAAGGAATACCGTTTTCACATCCATTTGATGTATCACCAGCTTGTGTATTGCTGCTAGAGCATTAACAATTTGATGGTTGTCATCCGAGCTAGCGGTATATAGCAAAGTAGTCGATCCCCTGCTTCTGAGCAAACCCCTTGGCCACTAGCCTGGCCTTGAACTTGTCAATGGTTCCATCTGCTTTCATCTTCTTCTTGAAGATCCATTTGCATCCGATGGGTCTTGCTCCTTCTGACAGGTCAAACCAATACCCATGTGTTATTGGAGGTGATTGAGTCAATCTCGTTGTCTATCGCCTTCTTCCAGAATAACAGCTTCTCTGGTCTTCATCGCCTCATCATAGTAAGCGGATCTGCTTCCACATGATAGGTGACGAAGTCATCTTCGAAGTCTTTCGGCCTCCTCGTTCGCTTAGTTAACGCTCAGCGAGTTCTGGTTCAGCTGGTGTCTCCTTGATGACAGCTTCATCTTGGACTACTGGTTCATTAAAGACTTGTCGTTTTGTACCCTCAATCATTCTCTGGAAGATCCGCGAGAATAATATTCTTGTGTTTTGCAAACTTGTCTTCAAAGTATTTAGCATCGCAAGATTCGATGATATGGTTTGACTCGATATCAAGGAATCTCCGAGCATCACTCTTCTCGGCATACCCCAAGAAGCGCCTTCGTAGTCATTGTCCCCAGCTTCTGAATCTTCAGATCCGGGAGCTTCACATAAGCCAGACACCCCCACATCGAATGACATTCAAGTTAGGTCTGAC